>JANHFX010029732.1:4540-44547 GCA_027560015.1 Chloroceryle amazona
CACCAAGATGATGAAGGGAATGGAACTCATCTCTCTTACGAGGAAAGACTGAGGGAGCTGGGGCTTTTTAGCCTGAAGAAAAGACGACTGAGGGGCGATTTGATCAATGTTGATAAATATATGAACGGTGAGTGCCGGGAGGATGGAGCCAGGCTCTTCTTGGTGATGCCTGATGATAGGACAAAGGGTAATAGGAAGCTGAGGCACAGGAAGTTTCACAGAAACATAAGGAGAAATTTGTTCACAGTGAGGGTGACGGACACTGGAACAGGCTGCCCAGGGGGGTTGTGGAGTCTCCCTCTCTGGAGGTGTTCAAGACCCACCTGGGTGCATTCCTGTGTGAGCTGGTGTAGGTGATCCTGCTCTGGCAGGGGGGTTGGACGGGATGATCTTTCGAGGTCCCTTCCAGCCCTTAACATTCTCTCATTCTATGGTTCTATGATTTTTCTTTGGCATTCTCCCCTTCTCTTCCTCTCAGATCTCTGAGGCTTATTGTTCAGCATGAAAAGGGAGCAAATGGGGGTTCTTGAACATACTATAATATGGGTTTCAGCTTCGGGAAGATGGGACAAGAAGGGGCTGGAAGATACAGAATGAGACTGACCTCTGGACTCTTTTCTTAGGATGTGAAGTAGGGTTATAGATGGTGTTCTTTGTTTCAGAAGCCAAAAGGCATGCACTTTTCCCAGGAAACTAATAAACTGCTATTTTCACCATCCCAGCAGGGTAAGTTTGTTAATACTTTATTATAAGCATTCATAAATAATACTTTTTTACCTAGAATGTACTTCAAATGTCTTCTGCAGGTAAGGAAATAAATCTAGCAAAGTAAACCAAGAAATGTATAGTGTGAAGGCAATTTATTTAATTAAAAAAAAAAGCTGCTTTCAAAATGGGATCAAGATATCAAAAGGATAATAAAACTTTATCATACCTAGATTGAAAATATTTTGAGCCCAGAAGCTAGGATCACAGTGAAACTGGATGGTGTTGTTAGTTACTGGTGAAGCATCACACCTTGCTCGGAGAAGATACCGTAGTCGATACGTAATCTAAAACAGGAACAAAACAAGGTTTTTTCCCTATGGGGTCAAACAAACAAAAACCTGAACAAGCCCCTACAGGTGGAAGACAGAGAAATTTGTCCAAGCTACAAAAATATTTGTCTAAGCTAAAAAAAAAAAATTAAAAAAAAAATAAAAGAAAGAAAGTATTAGTAACATCTTTCCCTTACTCCTGAAGTAGTTTTAAAAAGCAATCAATTACAGTCTACGTATAAAATTAATTCTTCTCCCTTGTGGAAATATATGCCCTTCCACAAACTTGGTCATTACATTTAATAACTTGAACTATGTTTGAGTGAAGTACCGATTCACATAACCATAGTTAATTTATTTTCCCCAAAACCTATGTTAACACATTCATTTTTCTTTCAAAGTACCCCATCCTTTTGGCAACAAGTGTCATTACAGGGAGATTTCCTTTGAAATAAATTTCAGCTTTCTTCAGAGAAGAAAAAGAACAGACGTTTACAAACTTCATCCTTGAAAACTCTCAGATTTATAGACTCTTCCCAGGTCTTCTCATTCAGACTCTTACAGGTCCTTCATTTCAATAGAGTGGACTATGATTACTTTATACAAGCAGAATCTCTATCAAATAGTCAGTATTTATCTAATTCCTAGAAGGAAAATATTTTCTTTTTTTTTTTCCACCAGAAATACCTAACACAGGCACTAATTCTAGAATAACACAGAACAGATAGAGAAAAAGAGGTCAACATTTATATTTCTTGAATATTAAGAATATTTCCTGGAAAAGTTCAGGAGACATACTTGTCCAAATTTTTTTCTTTGGGTTTTAGGCAGGTCAGTTTTAGACCAGATACAAAAAGCATTTAGCAAGACTTAAGTTTTTTTTAATGACCATGGAAATTGTAAGTGCCCTACTATTTTGAATATAGATTTGCTAGGATTTCTGTGTATGCTACCAGACTCAAGTGTACTACACTGTAGAAATTCTAGGCTTTTGTCCTGTCACCGGTACTGGTTGCACACAGTTCTTGTCTTGTGCACACACACACATTGTAAATAAACTTGTGACTAGACTGGTTACTCCCTGTCATAATGGTAGCTACCAGTATTTTGTTTGTGACGGAGAACTAGGCTGGGAAACTGTCTCCTTGCAAACTGTTCAGTGTGCTATTTCCCTGAAATCCGGAGATTGCCTCCCAGCTGTAGACCAGCATTTAAGTCTGATGGGTATTCATCCCTCCCGGTTTCAAGTGTTTGGATATGCTGGAGCAGAACTCTCACATGTTCCTCTATGCACCACTGTTCAGGAAGAGTTTTTCCAGATGTCCACGGACAGGTTAGCTACTCAACCCCGAAATTACACCAACATTTAGCAAAAAATCAGGAGCCTAAAGTTCATCTGTGCTTTTGAAAAATATTTCTCATCTGCTGAATCTTTCTAGGCTAGATGGCCTTTTTCTTCAACTGCATAATGTTTAGAAGAGTAAGATGCCTGCAACATGTTTTCTTACATAGCAGAAGTCTTTGTGGTAACACTAAGCAATTATAAACAACATTGCTGAGGCAGTGTATGGCAGGCCAAATTAATTTAACTACTTGAAGGAAGTTGATAAAACCAAGCAATATACCACTATCTGCTATAGCCTGTAGCTTTTTAATGGGTATAAAAAAAAAAACAACAAAACCCAAACATAAAAAGCCACAAAAAAACCCAGCACAAATAAACATCAACCCCCAAACAAACCAACCAACAAACCAAAACACTCAAAACCTGCCAGTAGTTTGTCAGCTAGAAATGAGAAAATAAAGAAAAAACTTTGTGATCCAGTTATTGGGGGAAAAAAAAAAAGGGAATCTATCATCTTTCCTCAACTTTGCCACAGACTTTTGTCATCAGGCCAGTACAATCTAGTAACCTCTGGACAAATCATGGTCAACTTTTCATTTGTTTTGTTATGATATATAAATACCATCTGCCTCTGAACTTAGAAGCTTATAAGATGTAGCAAATACTGATAAGAACCTCGATGGTGTAGGACACACAACATTCTTCCCAGTGTTTCACAGCTTCATGGTTTTCACTCCAGAGAAAAGTTGTTGTTCCTACTTCTGCAGATCTACAGGAATTCTATAGTAGTGCAACACAAGAGCATCCTAACTGGAGAGCTAAACTGTTAGAAGCATTCTGTATTTATATTTAAGAGACACCTACGGAATATATGCAAATATTCCAATTAATGGAAATTAAAAAGTCTAATTTCTTAGTATTACTGACCTGCTTGTGTGTGCATATCTGCCTTAACTATAGTGTCTAAGTAAACAGAGAGAGCCATCTTCCTAACCTTACCAAGCGCTTACTGTACAGTAGTGCTGTGCTGCTCCCACTGGAAACTGCCCATTTGGAAAAATTCATGACATGTTCCAGCTGTTTAGAGAGCCCCGCCACTTCCTGTTGTTGCTGCAGAAGTTTCATGCGATGCTCTTTTGCCAGCGTCTACAAGCAGAAATGCATTTCTAGTGAAAGGATTCCATTTACAGTTTAACAGGCATTAGCTTTTGTATTTGTAAGTCACAATGATTGAGTGTTTGCACCTTAACTCTCCTAAAAAACACCCCTGCCCCCTGGCTGCAGCTATCAAATGGAAAAGTCAGTATATATTTATTCAAGGTATCAGGACTTCCTGCGCAAATCCCCATTTTCTCTTATGACACATTTTTATACATATGTGTGCCTCTCTATACATGCACACACATTTTAAAACACAATTGGAGGTAATGTTTTTCCAGGTATCCATTCTAGACAGTTCTCTCCTTTGATTTCCTATTGGATTGCTGAATTTATGAGAAATGTTGATGGAATGACTTTTCATGCGTGAAGCATCGAATTATGACTTGCAAAAGCATGGAGAAAGAAACTGGGCAGAGTGAAAGCCCTGATTCACAAAGCAGAGAACACAGACAATAATTACAAACAAAACAACAACAACCCCCCAAAACCCAAACTCTTATTCCCCTGCCCCTGTGTCCCTGCCCACCCCTCTCCAGCAAAACAAAACAAAAACACCCCACAACCGACAACAACAAAAGGAGGGGGGGGGAGGGGCGGGGGGGTGTTGAAACCACCACCACCAAACCAAAACAACCCAAAACAACTGCTTGCTTGAATGGTTTGTGTGAGACATCTCTCCACTTTGGAATTGTGATAGGACATGCACAGGCAACTAATGCTAGAAATTTATTTTATTTTTAAGTGAATCCATACATGAAAAATAAGAATGACATTTTTGTTTCTTATGATAGAAATGAAATTACCTCCAACTGATGCAGCAGAGCTTTTCCCTTTTTGTTTATTTCTACCATCAATGTAAATATGGCAACTTTAATATCCTGTTCCACCTGCTTTTGATTCTGATTCACTTCAAGAATTCTGTAAGCAGACAGTATAGAAAATAGTGTTCTTTAGCTCACAAACCCACCCTCCAAACAGTGTAAAAACAGCTCAAACAAACTTCTACTCTGTTGCTGAGACTACAATCTTTCTTGATCATATGCACCAATTAAAACACATACCATAAGATACCTACAGCCAGGAAGATTACTGTGAGAAATAGAAAGAGCAAGTACCACTGACCTATGATAAAATTAATTAACTGGTGGCAAATTCTAATACCATTAAGTCTGCAAAATTACTGACATCTGCCACTGGTAAAAAAATAAATGCTCATTGTAATTGAAATTCTTATTTTTAATTGTCCGGCTCAGTTCTAGAACAGTCCATGACAATCAAAACTGGATAATTTCTTATTACAGTCTAATTTCCATCTAAGGTAGAACAGCACTCCAGAAACAAAACAACAAATAAGTTTCCTAACTTAGCTATTTCAACAACAGTGCACACACTGGTAACTGCAAAGCACGATCTTACAGTTTGAAAAGCATTACTGCTAAGATGCAAGGGAGATTAACCACTTAGATGCAGCAAAAGTAGAGAAGAGTCTCTGCTGTTTTTTTTTTCAAACTCCACCATCCTCAATGGCAGGCAAAGAGAGAGGAAGAGTTCAAGTTGTGCTCAGCATCCCATACTGTGTTAGATCTTCCTGGGTATAGCCTTTGAACTCTGCTGAAGGAGTAGCTCTAAAGCTGCTGCACCAATTTTACAGATTTACTTTTCTCCTAGGTTTGTAGTACCAAGTGAATAAAGCCCCAAAGCATAAAGCTATTACAGAAATCTTCAAATATGTGTCACAAGCATTATGAAAATGAATCATAACCTTTCACTTTCTAAGAGGGGCATACACTAAGAAAACAAGTATGCTGATGTTGGGGAAGAATGTAAGATTGCCTTCTACAGTCTTTATTACGTAAGTTGTTTTGTTGCACCCAAGCTATTGCTGCCCATTAAGTCCACAGGCTGAGCAGAAATGTTCTCTAACACAGCCAAGCACTGTAATGGGAAACAGTCCTCATGGCAAACTGAAGATCTTAGAATTTCTAAATTGCTAAAAGGATAAAGATACAAAATTCACTAACCCAAACATGTCAGGAAATTGAAATGCACATAAAGTTGTACTCTACATCAGTATTAACCTCAACATCTGATACACACCTGTTTTGGATCTGCTTTCCTGTGTATTTTATGTACTTGGTCTTCTCCATCAATTTGGTGATTAGGGTCTCAATGATCACTTTCTGGTTTTGAAAAGCTTCTTCTATAAACTGGTACCTGTAGTAAAAAAAAAACAAACAGTATTTACACATGCAAAAGGTGTGATATACCTGCTAAAAAGCAGAATGCCTTACAAAAAAGTACTTTAATTGAAGAAAGATCCTGCTCAACTCCAAAATTTAACTGCCATATGCATATGCCAGCAAATGCCAATATATTTATCATGTATTTAGTGTATTTGAATTTATACTGTATTTCCTGTAATTATTTATTTTTTTTTTTTTTTTAGAATTGAAGATTTAAAAAAATATAAAGGGATATTGGAAAATTAACATTGGGCTGTAGTCATCACTTTGTAAGTAAAAGTGCATTCTATGTCTTCATGAAAGGTAAGTATGTAGAAATGGAAGAAACAAGAGAGGGACTGAGTCAGTGCAAGTCAGCAACACTTTAAAATCGAGGAACTGAAATCATCCACAATTTCAGAAAAAAAGGAGGTGGCACATTCTGAAAGGGATATAAATCTCAAGATAAGAATTGAAATGGAAGGCTGCAACTCTGAAGAAGCAAGGTTTGGCCTCTTCCAAGAAGCAACAGTGGCCAACACTTCACATGTACTGATGTTCACCTGCTCAGACAAGCACGTTCTTTGGATGGTTGCATCAGGTATAGCAAGCATATTAGCATTTAACCTAAGAGTACATCTGTCCCAGCCCACTATGTTATGTGTTACCCAGCAATTTTATAGTCTTGTACTCAGAAGTTGTATATAATCCTGCTTTTCAGCTTCTGTGGCCAGCAAGAGATGAACAAAGATTTGTGTTGTACAGTAGTGTTGTCAAAGTACAGCATAGTCAAACTTTACATCTACTCTTCCTTTTAAAGGGATCTTCACAGAAAAAATGCCCATTTGCTCCATTCTGAAACTGTTTGGTAGTGTTCCATTATATAATCATCACGTTGAAGGACAAATGGAGTACATATGTGTACAGTTGCATAACACAACCCCTGTGCTTTCTAATGACTCTCTGAAGAGCTGCATAGCAACAAATTCTATCCAAATCACTTGACAGTAGAGAAAGGTCTTGTGCTTAAGTTAACAGATTAACAACTGGAAGAGTTAGGTTTTACTCTAAACTATCACACACTTACCTGCCACGTTCTTTTGGATACAGTCTGTTTGTTTCTGGGCTTCATTTCTGAGCAGAAAATTTTTATTTTGCACTTTTTTTCAGCTGTATTCCATACAGCTAGAGCTACAACCAATTCAAGCTACCTTCCTATAAGCGAGTTGTATAAGACATATACTTTGTTTCAATACCTGTGCTCTTTGTGTTCTAGTAACTGGCAGTCCCGGCAGGTCAACTTGTCACAGGTTTCACAATACAACTTCAACTGCTCCTTTTTATGGTAAGGGCAAAACACAGGTCGCTGACTGGTCACACCAACTGCTTCTGTTGAATAAATCAAGATGTCAGTCCAGTCTCCAGAAACTATTAATGATTCGCACTCTCCTGTTTTCCCTGGCTGTATTCCTCACATAGATGCTAGAGGTCTGAAAGTGTTTGCTTGAAATCATCACACTTCATCTCTATCATGTGTAGAAGACTGCTTCTCCGCAGCTCAATTAGAAAGACACAAAGGAGGGGGTAATATTCTTTGTGACTGCACAAGTGTGTTGTTCCCTGCTTCTGAGGTGCTAGAGTGCATCCAAAGAAGGACAACATAGCTGGGGAACGGTCTAGAGAACAAGTCTTATGAAGAACGAATGAGGGAGCTGGGGTTGTTTAGTTTGGAGAAAAGGCAGCTCAGGAGAGACCTTATCACTCTACAACTACCTGAAAGGAGGTTGTACAGTTGTACTGAGGTGAGTGTTGGTCTCTTCTCCCAAGTAACAAACCATAGGACAAGGGGCAATGGTGTCAATTGTGTCATGGAAGGTTGAGATTGGACATTAGGAAAAAAATTCTTCACCAAAAGCATTGTAAAGCCCTGGAACAGGCTGCCCAGCAAAGTGGTGGAGTCACCATCCCTGGAGGTACTTAAAAGACGCGTCGATGTGTCACTTACTGACACAGTTTAGCTGCGGACTTGGCAGTGCTGGGTTAACAGTAGCACTTAATGATCTTAAAGGTCTTTTCCAACCTCAACAACTCTATGATTCTAAGTGTGTATCAGGCCACCTAATCAGGAATGTACCAGCTGTAAGCTCAAACTGCAATGTCTCACTATTGATACAAGCAGGAGCTAACACCCTCTCATGTAAAATGTTTAAAACCTATTTTACCATAACCTTTTATGTCATCGCAAAACTATTTATGAAAGGAGTAGCCAGTACTGTTGCAAAAGACATTGCACAACCAGCAAGTTCCTTTCTTAAATGTAAATGAGGGGATTGATGACTTAATTTGTTGCTCTGTCTTCTTTCTCAGTCAAATGGGTGAAAGGGGGTTTGAGGATATCAAAACACAGGCATTTAAAAGTGTAAAGCAAACAGAATATAATACCCAGAAGTTAATAATGTCCCTTCAGAACCTCATTCTAAATGGGTGAGTGGTCTCACTTAAATTTCTAGTCAGAAGATACCGAAGAACATAGCACCGGATGTTAGAAAAAAAAAACCAAACAGCACCAGGTGTTAGAAATGAAACCTGGTTTTTAAACAATTTAACTGACAAAGCCTAATTTCTTATGAGTTTGGTTGGCCACTGAGTTCATGAGAATTACATGGCCTGTAATGAAAGTTGTCTTCACACTGCAGCCCACCTTTCACTGAGTAACAGTAAGGTCTCTCTTCCATACCGATTCATCTACTTATTTTCTTGAAACCTGGAAGAACCTGTTTTCAGGTCTGTCTCCTTCAGTCGAAGGAGGAGGCCTGAATGCAGAGAGCATTCCGACCACCTCCTCATGATCAGCGTAACACTCCTTATAGTACATTTACTACATACTTTTGATTAACCACATCTGAAAGTGGGATACAGAATATAATGTAGGTCTCCAAAGTATCATACTAGAAGCTACTCTTTGAGCAGTAAAGGTTACAGAAGGGAAAGCCTGTATTACATAGAAAATTCACAGGACTAGACATGACAGAATGAAAATAAGTATATATTATCATGCATATATTTGTTTTTTATAAAATATTATATAATATTATAATCTATTTATTTACAAGTTAAATCATGCAAGACCCATGGACTTAGTAGAAGTAGAAAAATGTTTGCCAGCATCCTATTATTATGTTTATATGTATCCTACAGTGTCACTAAAAGACAAGACACAATGAGCATAAACTGAAAGAAAAGAGGTTCTCAATGAATAAAAGTAACCTTTTTTACCATGAGAATAGTCAAGGTGTGTCAGAGAGGCTATACTATACACCACGACCATCCTTGTTGGTTCTCAATGCCCAAATGGATAAAGCCCTGAGCAACTTGATCTGATGTCATAGCTGCCTGATTTAAGCAGGAGGCTGACTAGGTGATCTCCTGAGGTCCCTTCCAACCTGAATTATCACAGATCCTACTGAAGAAAACTACTTCAATTCATAACATATTTCCCTTTAATTTCTAAGGCAAAACATTTAAAACTTAAAATATACTTGGTTAAAATGTGAATTCTGGTACACATAACTAAGCATGCTTTAGTACCAGAGTGCTGAAAAAGTATATTCTATTAGTGCTCCTTCTGCTGCGATATACAAATCATACAAATCATTTGTCAGGCCTCTAAAAAAAAGAGAGGAAACAAATGCATAAAGAACTGTTTCCTGCAGCTGATTTCTGAACTCTAGACAATATTTTACAGTCATTCCAGGTGAAAGATATAATCTATTTGTATTTATCAGTTTAAACTGCTTTGCATAAAAATCATATGAAATACCAATCAGTGGGGTGTCTTACCACTGTGTAGTTTATCTGACAGATGAAGCTGACATACCCCCAGCCATGACAAAGTCTCCCTTTTCAGCAGCTATGTTCCAATGCGTCTAATACTTCAAGTTTTCTTTTGTTAGTTGGATCATTTAAGAGATCCACTTAGATGGAGAGCAGCCAAAGAAACACCTGAATTTGTTCAAATGTTTGCAGCCTTCAGCAGTGAAATTGAAGGAAGTGACTGGGAGGCATGAAACTACTAAAACATATCCATTACCAACTAGAAAAATAATACATTTCCACTCATTCATATGCACCAAAGGATTACATCATAATGAATCTGTCCCTTTACATTTACTAGGATTAAGGAATATGATTTTTTTTAATTTATCTCTTTAAAAAGAAATGTGGTCATCTAATAAAGTTTTCCAATGCAGACACACACTCTGTGAAACCATAAATCAAGTGTTACCTGGAGATACTTCCTCTTTCTGTCTTACAGTATGATCCTTTGTGAATTTAACCCTCTGGTGAGCTCTGATGCACGTCTTGCACAACCATTCTACACATTCCACACAAAAACCATTGGCTTCTGCATTGTCTTCACAGCTTGTGCAGACCTGACATGAGGAAGAAAAGGTAGCTGTTAAAATAAATACAGAATATACATATAAGATATTGTTCCTATATCATCAGTGCACTTCTACAATTTTCTGAAAACAGTGAAACAAGAACAGAAAACAGCCTGAGGTACAGGAACACTATAAATAACTGCATAAAAGTAATTGAATGTGACTTTTCAAAGAAAGAGGTCATTTTGTCAGTGCTACTGTAAAAACCTTTACCTGACATAAGTCAACCCATTACTTTCTGCCCAACGCTGCACACTTAAAAGCCATAAAATGTTTACTATATGCAATATGCTCTTGTGAAATACTAAGGACAGAAGACGATCAACGCTGATCTGATTTTAGAAGCTTTCATCAGTTCCCACAGAAGCTTTAATTGTAGTTTTTGTTCACCTACTTAGTTTCAGGAAATGCACACAATGTTGAACAGCAGGGTTCTTTTCAAGAACCTCTGCACGACAACTTAAAGACAGCATTCCAGTTAAGCTTATCAGTAAAGCTACCCTAGAATGGATGTGCAACCAATGCATAATAATTTACAAACTGGGACTCACTGGATTACACACAAGAGATCTAGAAAACAAAGAAAGAAACAAACAACAACAACAACAGATCAATGAAAACAAACCTGATAACCCATCAAAACATCCCTGCACAGTCAATAGACACAAAAGAAAAATTTCCTATGGATCCACAATTTGAACAACAGGTTACAAATGATGAGTGATGGACGACAGGACTTCACATGTGCCTAACATTTAACTCCTCCTTTACTGTATTATACTTTTCCAAGGGTTTTATTTTGTGGTAAAAAAAGTGAACAGGCCTATGCAGATACTTCTTTAGGTAATGACCATCAGATTCTATCAATATTCAGCACCACTGCAAACCACAGCTTCGAGATGCCTGAAGATTGCTATATCCTACAGACCACAGCGACAGAATTCTGCTAGCAGGAGCAACAAGGAGAAAATTTTAGATTTTAATTTAGTTTTCAATTTGATTAAAAAACAAGTCAAACAAGATAAATATAGATTAAGTTAAAGAAGAAGCAAATATTTACATCCTATGCAGATAGATAATACATATGTAGAACTATGTCCCAGTTTCCCCTTCAAGAAAAAGAGGAAAATTAGCACAAAACTTGCCTTAGGCCATTTAGCAAGTTACTGACAGAACTGGAATTTGAACATAGAAGTTCCAGATTCCCAATGCTGTGCTCATTCTTCTGGATCATGCTGCCTCTCAAAGCAAATATCTTCTGAGAAATGAAGCTACAACACAAGGGTTGCTGACCCCTCTTGCTGTCATTTGGGAGTTTGAAGCAGTTCCTTTTCATTAAAGGTGACCTGCAACGGAGAAAAAATTGGGCTTGTGCCCCTTTTTCTGTTTCTTTACAAAAAGGAGGCCTGAGAAATTTATTTTTAAAAACTTTCTTGAAAATTTTTATCTTCTGCTTGTTTTTTTCCTTTTTTTTTTCCCCCCACACTTCTCTTAACAATAAAAATTCTAGTCCTATCCAGATCAGTTGACTTGGGAGAAATATCAAAGTCAGGACATCATAAAAAAGAAAATGAAAGGAAAGCAGTTTAAGGAAGTTAACTGTAATCAGAAAATGGATTTATTTTATTTTTTTTTACTTGATTTCACCCCTTAATTTCAATGATATTTTGGACAAAAAAAAAAGGAAGTATTCTTAAGGACTCAACACAACTTCTGGACAAAAGTTTAGAACAAGCAAGTATCACTGAGGCATTACTTCAAGGTTACATATTCTCTAGCAGATACTCCCATGGAAGAAATATTCCCTCCCTTCTCCCTTGCCAGTTGTTCCCTCCCCAAGCATGCCAATATATCCCTCTGCAAGACTGTGGTATAAAAATGGATTGATTACATCACTGTAGCCCAAGGATCAGTTACATCAGCACTGCTGACCGTGCAGTGAACTAATGCAGGACAAGAAAGAAGTTTTAAAATCAGTCTTGTTGCCAGAGAGGTATAATCATACTATGCTCCCAGCTAGCCAGAGGTGGTTTTGTGAGTTGGAGTGGAGAATAAGAGCTTGGATATTTGTTTTCCTAGTATAAAAAACCCAACAGTGAAAACAAAACAAGGAAAGGAAAAAAAAAAAACAAACACAAAAACAAAACCACAACCAACAAGAAAAAAGTCTTTCAGGCATTCTTTAAGTCAACTGAAAGAAATAAGAAAGAAAAATTCAATTAAAAAATAAATCCAAACCACTACAGCAGAACAGGAAAGAATAATAATACAAAAAAAAAAAAAAAAAAAGAGCACAACCACCACACCCAAAACAAAACACAACAGCCTTTCCAGGTCACCATTTTCAAAATTAGGCACATCATTTGCTACATGCCAAAACATTTAAGCAAGTTCAAAGGACTTCTGAAGTTATTTATTCCTTCTAGATTCCAAGATCTTTGTCTATTCCCCCCCATAATGTCCCTTAGATTTTTTTTAAACTGTTTTGAACTGCTACAGTTGGAATGGGATGAAGATTGTGATCCAATAAGCAATAATCAGGTGCTTCCAAATGAACTGAAACTGCTCCTCTGAAGTTCCAAAGATATCTATTCCAACATTATATTATTCAAAGCTACCAAGTGGAAGAGAGACAGATTTCTAACATTCTTCACAAACATCATAACTCACGCTGTCAAAATAGCTAGGTCTTCTAGGTAGAAACTAGATTTGCTTCTACGCACTTCTTATTCGAAATACGCATTTTCAGGCATAGCTTGGATTTTGCTAGAACTCCTAGTTATTAGAGTAAGCCATATAGCTAGAGTAGGATTCCTGCAAGTATTTGCTCTACTCTCAGAAAATGCAGAACTTATTTTAGTCTTATTTTTTGTGACTCATACAAGCAGTGCTTCAATGATTTCAAAGAAAACTCTCCCTAGTTAACCTGTAAGCCTTTATTCTGGTTAGACAGATATTTATTTTTAATTGAGTTTTCCTTGTAATTATATTTAATGCAGTTACTAGTTTTAGTATTTATAACCCCAGGAAGTGTTCCTTTAGCCTTCACTCAAATTTAATGAAAGCTGAAATTACTCAGCATGCTGCAGTTAAGCACTATTTTTTTCTGTTGTAAAATCTTATATATTTTGTTGAAAACATGCAAGAGTTGAGGTAATACAGCTGTCTTCTCAGCTCCTGTAATAACTAACCACTCTTTCAATTAAATATAAAGTATCAAAGAGATTAAATAAGCAAGCAAAGGTTTCAAAGGAAGAGGGCAAAGTAGTCCAGAGAAACATTCAGGGAACTAGTGTTCCAAACTTCACCAGCGTTAAATTAGATGCAATGGATCTCTGTTGGATCCAAAAAACACCGATACTTATGGTTATGCAATTATCTCATGGCACATACAATATCACCAGCACATGTCTTTTGGGACATTCCCACTTCTGTGTGACTCTAAACATGAACCACATGCTGTGTAACATGCTCTAGATGAACCCACATCAGCGAGGGGTTTGGACTAGATGATCTCCAGAGGTCCCTTCCAACACCTACCATCTGTGACCTCAAAATGTATGAGCCCTGATCAACATTCCCTCTTTCCCTCAACATCCCATCAACAGCTGCCTCTCTTTGAAGCACAGTAAACCCATACTGCGACTGTTCTTGAGTCTATTACCCACTGTCCTAGAACAGTAGCTTCAAAGCTGTTTGGCCATGGCTACAGCTTTGATAAGGTCTTTAGCATACCAGTTCTTCTTTGGAAGAATACATAGTGGCTCTCTGACTCTAGCACCAAACAAAACTAGATAAACTTTTTGATCTAAATTGCCCTTACTAATCACCCTATTATGCCAGTCAGGCTTGCTATCTTAGTATCCAGATGTACTATCATATCTAAAATGGTGCCTTGTTTTGTTACTACATTCCCAGTGTCTCACATAAAGTCCAACTGTTCTTCATTCCTACTACAACATTTAAAACTCTCAGGTCATTAACTGGTAAAGTTGCAGAAAGTGATTTTACTATCAAAATGAATGTCACATGTTTTCTCTTGGACATTATGCAAATTAGGACCTAAACTAAAATACACCACAGGCTCAATAGGCTGAAGCAACACCAGCATTGTCACTATGATCTGCTCTTCTGCATCAATCTCACACTTCTCATTTTTACTTTTATGGCTTTCCACATGTGTTAAACAATTTTCTTATGTTAAGTTCCTACATGTCCCTCACTTGTCTACTCTTTAGTCTTATTCAAATTCAGCATTTGCTTCAGTAGTATCTCTTGGGTTTGAGCTCCTTCCCATTCACCCTTATGAATCAAGTATAATTCATTTTTATTTTCAAACTTCAGCATCTAATAATTTTGCCAAGTCTTTCAGAAAATCATAATGTAACAAAAATGATAAAGGATCTGCTCTTTTGAAGTATTTATGTCCTAGCTGCCCACAACCTACAATGATTACTTTCAAGAAGATCACAACTGCATTTCCCCATAGTCTCTTTTCTTCAGGAAAGCTTCCTATGCTAATACCCAGCACAAAATCCTTAATGTTCTCTTTAATGGTAGCTAGGAAAGCCCTTGCGGAACATATACTAGGGAGTTTTACACTTTCGTTATGCTTACTTCTCTTGCTCCTCAAGTTTTCAGTATTAAATGCTAGAAAGAACAGCTATGTAAATAGGGTACTGAACTGCCAAAATCAGGCTCACATGAGTTTGATTTTTGATAAATGGATGGCACTTTAATTGGTTCCAGTTATTTTTCTCACCCCACAATGCCAGACTCCGTAATACTTCATTCACTCCTACAGTTTTAATTCAATATGCTAAAAACTATTGTAGCATTACATTTTTAGCAGTTTAAATCTGAAACAATCACTAAATTTTAATGAAAATTCAATGATGGATCTATGATTCTATGATTTAACTTCTGCCACTTTCTTGAATTGAAATAAACCTGTCCTTCCCGACAACACGCATCTACAGGCCAACCATAGGTATGGATCAGGGGTTCTAACCAAGTCGCAACATCCCCTGCACAGAACCCATGGCTTGCCTCTAGTTCTAATCTCAAACATCCTGCTAAAGCTGCCAAACTATCAAAGTCAAACTGACCACCTCAGTAGAAAATGTCTATAAAATAGCCAGGTTTTGACAGAATTTGGATGATCGCTGATCCAATATTTCCTGCGAGTTTCAGTATCTTTTTCGCTTTAATTCCTCTGATCTGCTCCCTATCTTATATTGCCAATTTTTCTTTCTTTTCTCTTTGCTTCTTCAAAGGCAAAACAAGACAGGCTGATTAGAAGGATGTATCATCCTTAAACTTCATAATATTCCCCCTTGAAAAGGACAATGATCTGTTTAACTTTTATTGAGTTACCTTTCCTATTCCACAACAGACAGTTTTACAGAAGGGTGCAGCTTCTTTTTATGGTTCTAATGTCAAAGCACAAAGGAATGTCTAAAAGCTTCATTACCATACCAAAATAAATCTATTCAGACAGAAGAGAACTGCACATCATTCATTTCCAAGAGGTAAGGTACACGCTCATTTAGCAGGCATCTAACAAAACATCTAGCTCCATTTTTAAAAAAAGAAGTCAGCAGAAAAAGCACATGAATGTACAACTCTGCTGGTTCAGCAAAGTCTGCCTTCAACTGCTGCAGAAAGTACGTTGAGTTCAGGTGGGGAACTTAGCTGAACAACGGACATGCTTCCTTAACTGCAAGCCTGCTGGTTTTTGTTAGGGAGAAAAAGAAAAAAGTATGGAATGGAAGAGAGTAAGAGACAGTAAGAGACAAGTCTGAGAAGGGGACTTAGGGAAATAAATTCTTTGAAGAACCTCCCTGAAATCTGCTCACACCACTCAAAACTAGATTCCAAACCAGCTGCTGAATTACATGGAATTTCTCTGTATCTCGCTCCAAAATCAAGTTCCAAATCAAGTTCCAAATGTAAAGAAAAAAAGACATCTCCTTCAATTCCAAGGAAGTGCCTAACTTACCCTGACATCAGAACTTGGTTGATAGTCCAACTTTTGATGACTATCCAATGACTCAAATTACACCCAATTTTACATGATTTTGATCAACCTCAAGAACATAAAGAACCCTTTTGAATTTCCAATTCCTTATGCAAGTCTCAAAAGCATCAGTTCTCCACTTACCTTTCGCAGAAATCAGAAAAAACTAGGGAGAGAAGAAAAGGGATGGGAATACAGAAAGGACTTTTGCACTAAACCCTGGAAAAATAATTGCACTTATATTACCATTCCCAAAAGTATTGTCTTAGAGAACTTGTTATATAACTAAGCAGAGGTTATGGCACAGGCCAAAGAAAAATCAGGACTCCTTCTGCATAACAAAGTTATTTGTTATCTTGCTTCTCTTCGTAATTTTAAAGTCACTAAAAAAGTTATGATCAGATTTTCAATGCAACAGGGACTATTCATTTTCCCAATCCTACTGGTAGAATATTGAGAGACTTAAGTGCAAATCTCACAACAATCTCGAAAACTCAGATGGTTCCCTGCAAAATCCAGGGGGGAAAAATTCAACCAATCAATAACACTCCCCACACAAGCACAAAAAAACCCCAAACTTCAAAATGTCCTTCATCAAGAGAACACTGCTCTACTTCCTTAGACTCCCAACTACATTTCGGTTTCTGCTAAGGTCCATAAATTCACAGAAATCAAGTTGCAAAATTCCTTATAAATTGAACACAGTTTAACAGTTGTCAAAATGTAAGTTAATTCCTCAGAGATGATGAGAACATTTATGCCTTTAATAGTCAGTAAGCTAGTATCACAAACGTGACTGAGTACTTCAGTCTGTTCCTGAGAGACATACACATTTGTATACATGGGCACAAATTTCAGCTAAACTTTAAAAAAAGTAGACTACATAGTAAAGGACCTCTAAGAAGTTGCACCTGAAACACATGGATCAAAAGACAATGACACAGGCCCCTAAACCAGGAGAGCAAAAAAGAGGCACTTTCAAAATAAAAGGAAACCACCATCAAAATGTTAGGGGATTAGTTGAAATGCAAGCCACATTGTCATAGTGACCTTTTTGTATTGTTATTATGAAGAATACAGCAACGTATAAAGAGCCTGAATTATTTCCTGGAGTTTAATAAAAAGCTTACTCAAAGAGATACTCAAGATATTCTCTTACTAGCTTAAAATGACGACATGCAGTATTTTGATACCAGAGATTGCAAAACTGTGGTCCTACACAGATGTAATTATTCATTTGGTACTGCTTCCACACTAGTACATTCCTCCTGAGAAAACATCATGAGGAATAGAACCCAGTGTTACTATTTTTCAGGTTTTAGAGCAGGTTTTCATTTTATGAGATGACTATTGACTGCAAAAGAAAAAAGAGGCAGCCTGTGTAAGAAAACAAAACAAAACAAAGCAAACCGAACAAACAAAACCCATAAACCCCTACAATGTACAATCTTCCCCAGTGAGACGTTTGAGCCTCTTGCTTGGTAACTGCACTCCAGCTATTTAGTGCCATGTTTTGAGTGTGCTGAGATAAGAAAAATATGGTCAATTTAACTAGAAACATTTTACATTGAGATCTCCTGATGTCGTTGTTTGTCTCTCTGCTTCAGAGTGCTTCAAGTGCCCTGTCCAAAGCACAGAAAGTTGCATTCTAACGCCTATTCCTTACTTTTGTCCTTTGCTACCACAATTCAACTTTGTATCTACAATTAAAAATAGTTTAGAATAAGATAACCACCCTCTTCAGGTGCATTTTCATTGATTTTAACCGACTTTCTAGGGTAGCTAACCCCCCATGTGATGACCAAGTACTTGAAGTCTTTTTCTAGCAAAAAGCCCACACAGCAAGAAGCCAAGGATATGCACACACATCCAAAAGGTGTTAACTTGATTACATGTTAATGCACTTACCTGATTTGATTTCTCTACTGTGCTACTGGGAACCTCTGTGGTATCCTTCACAAAAAAGTTATCTATGATGTGTCTCTCTGCACATTCCTGACCACAAATTGGACACCGGATAACACCGACTGGAGGGAAAAAAAAATAGCTGATTATGCTCATACAACTTAAGATATATCAAACAACTTCAAAAGACAGCTTGTAAGGATAAATACTTTGAAAGGATGTTTTAATATTTTGCTGTTGATAAGGTGTGAGTAAAAAGAAGCTAATACTCTTTTACCACTGAAGTAACCTTTACCTGTTATTCCCTGATGACAAATACTTTCAACCAAAGTTAAGCACCTTTTTGTTTCAATTTTATAAAGAATTTGCCTTAATCTTACAGAAAATTCATTTCTCTTCTCTGAAGGGTATGTATTCCCATTGACAATTTGTTGTTATAGAATGTATTAAAGTTACAGAATGTATTAAAGTTACAGAATGTATTAAAGTAAACATTTCTTAGTGTCGAGCATTACTTAGTGACATTGAATGCTATTACATACATAGACATACACACCAGCAGTGTGACATGACTTGACTTCCAGATATGTAAAATGAGAAACTGCAATCTAATAACTTCAAAATTAATGAGGCAAGTTATGTAGAGGTAGAACAGACAGGTATTAATATCATTACTATCTTCACACTAAGCATAGGAAAGCAAAAAAGACATAGGAATAAATCAACAAGGTCCTCTCCCTCCTCTCTGCCAAGACACTCTGGAGAACAATTCTAAGACAATAACATACTTCGACCCCTGGTTGAAGAAAGAGCTGAGAACCAGTAACACAAAGGGTTAAACAATTAAGTCTTCTCAGAAGAATAAAAAAGACAAAGTAATTTTAAAACTTGGCGTTCAACAATGAATAGATTAGACTACACTGAAACAGAAAAGATCTATATAGACATTTTAAAGTAGACACCTTTCCAAGCTGCAGAAAACAGAACATCTTATGAGCACTCAGGCTTCTTTATCATCCAAGAAAAATTTCTAAAGTTCTAGGCATCAACATCTTGCTGGTTGAAATAATCACTGAAAGTCCTGCAAAGCCTACAGTAGAAAACTCATGTGAGTCCACACTGAGATAGATTATAGACCTACAGCTGCCTTTTGAGAGGTGGCATGATTTCAGGGCCTTACAGATCAGAAACACCATTTAATCCATTGCATTTAACACCAGTATATAATTCAGCACTTACATATTTAACTAAACCAGCACGGGCTTATTTCTGTTTCTATTTCACTTTTACAATAAAAAGCAGAAGTACAGAAACTATTAAATATTTCAGTTTCTGCAGAAGAAGTTTAAGTCCTTCCTGTCAATGCTTCATCCAAGATGGAGGTAACCTCTATATAATTTTCTTCTACTTCACACTAAAGATTTGACTGACCAACCCACTATAAACTAGCTCTCTAGTAAGTCTGCTGGTTGTATGAAATTAGTTCTTCATTCTGTAAATTTAGCCACCAGTTTTCCTCTTGTGAAAGGCTATGATGTTAAGCCTGGTTTTAGCGTAACTACCATTATGCCAGTCTGCATTTCAGGACACATTTGTGCAGCTTCCTTTGATATACAAATTCTGTATTTTGGCTAAAACTTTTGTAACATTTTTTTATACCATTATCATGAAGGACACTTAAGAAATCCAATTGTGGGATGTCAGGTGGCTAAAAGAACTCCAAGCATTGAATTTCTCATTTTATTAAGTAAATCAATTTACCACAGTCAAAAGTGAACTAATTTGTTAAGACTTAGGCTACATAACTGCTGAAAAATACTATTTTGCACACTTTTCAACAGTTCCAATTGCAAATGCCCTCTGTTTCCTCACTACTCATTCCTGACCCTGACAAAGCACAGTACTCTCTGAGCGCAAGTGACTCAGTTGGTCTTTGCATGTCTCTGGGAGTGTGGTATAGACAGAGAATGAGACCGATTCAGACATGGATGTATTTCCCCTGCTCCCCCCAGCTTCACCTTCAGCCCCTGACCTGCTTCACTGACCAAATGCACAACTGCTTACATGAGAAGCAACACAAAAAGATTAAACACAGAACCACTGTCTTTGAAACAGATCAGTTGTATTAAGATGAGTTTATACATCAACTTGAATCGAAAACTTGGCAGGCAAGGAAGGGGCAGGGGACAAGTTAGGAAATGTTATAACATAAACCAAATGTTTCATTCTCATTTTCACTAACAGAACACTGCCAACTATCTGTTTGAGAGATCACTTAGAAATTCTAGACTGAGATGGGAGAGGGAGAAAAGGAAAAATAACCAAACCTCTCAAAGTCCTCTAGAAACTTTTTTCTAGAATTCCTTACGCTGTCTAGCACTAAGTCAAGGTTTTCTTCTGCAACTGAGTGCAGGTAAATTTGCTTTTGTTGCAATCCTGGATTGATGATGGCTACACAGATCAGTTTTAAATCCACAGTCCTGAAGTTGATTAAATGTGGGTTAAGTGAAAATTCCTAATAGCATGATCTCAATTGAACTGTTACAGCCACAGTCAGCAAAATAGGCCTTTTTGGCACAGAATGTAAAACACAAATTAGGCAGGCAGCATTCCTTTCAGGTCCTTATCTATTCTTAATGTACCCAACACTCATTCAGTACCATAGTGAATTATAAAAACCACGTGTGGTCTTTTACTCTCTGCTCTCTACATGGGAAATGAAAGGTACAAGGAGTGTGCTCTGTCGGTATTTTTTACTGCATGTTGCATTTGAAGCAAAAGAGTCATAGCAAGTAACAACTACCTAACAAATTCATTCAGAACTTCAATCTAGCCACCCCAAAGAGACATTCTCACACAGATATGCTTCACATCAGCATTGAAAGTTCTACCCGCGCTCCTTATCAGTGAATAACTAATATGGTGGAGTGCACCATATAATCACCACACGGTCCTGCAGAACATGGTTAGGAGCTGGCAGGTCACCAGAATCACAAAACGACAAGAGACATTAAGTTACTGGGAAGGGAAGAGATGTTTTACAATGAACCCAGAATTCTGAGCTTTCTATGGAAAAACAGGCAGAAGTGGAAAGACAATGACTGCTTTGCAATTAAACGGAAAACGTATTTATAAATATGAAAACTGTGTATTCAAAGTTTAAAAAAAGACCACTGATTACATCCAAGTAAGGACACAGACTGTAATTTAGCAAGACTCATGGACAAACGTATCTCTGTTTCAACATCAGCATTTCTACTGATGTGATCAGGGTTACCTGTCAAAAATTCTGTAACATTTTTTATTTGGAAATACTTAAGTAAATTCTGACTTTGCAATACAAGTTACAGAATGCAGATTCATGTATAAAATGATAAAACTACACACAGGTCAAGCAATGTTTCCGGCCATTCATCCAATATAAGTTGCACAGTTGTCAGCTAGCAAAGATCTAATGGGATTTAAGTCAGATCAAGTAATTTATGTAGCTTACAGCCCAAAACACATCAGCGCAACCCTAAGAGCGCACACCTGTAAACACCAGGCTGCAGAGAGTTATAAACAAGAAATATTGGGAACATGAGCAGGAATGTTACTGCATTTGTTCAGTATTTGTTTCTGAAGATGACACATAATACTTAATTCTTTTCATATGCAGAGTCCTCACTTAGAAGACTTGGTCCAGTAACTCTGTGCATTGGGTTTACATGCAGATTTTGATAAGGGGGGGCAAGAGGGAGCTGCAGCCTGTCCTCTGTGAAGACATCACTGGCTGCCACCATGTCTGACAGAGCCAACTGCAGATGGCTCCAAGATGCACCCCTCGCTGGCCACCGCTGAGCCCCTCAGCAATACTGGTGGCACTCCTGAGTTCATGTTTAAGAACGGGTGAAAAACACACTGTGCAACAGCAGCTGAGAAAGAGTAAGAAAATTTTGAGAGCAACAGCCCTGCAGACACCTCCAGCAGTGATGGAGAAGACATGCCAGGTCCTGGAGCAGAGTTTTTCCTGAAGCAAATGGAGGATACCATGGTGAAACACACTCTCCCCATGCAGCCCACGGAAGATCACATTAGAGCAGATATCCATGCTGCAGCCAGTGGAGGAACCCACACTGCTGCAGGTGGATATGCCCTGAAGGAAGCTGCAGCCTGCAGAAAGATGTCCTGGTTTTGCCTGGGACAGAGTTATTTTTTTTAATTTTGTTCAGTCTGGAGAAAAGGAGGCTCAAGGGAGACCTTACTGCTCTCTACAGCTACCTGAAAGGAGATTGTAGTGAGGTGAGGGTCAAAAGAAAATTGTCTCAAGTTGCACCAGGGAAGATTTAGGCTGGGTATTAGGAAAAAATTCTCAGCGAAGGGGTTGTCAAGCACTGGAACAGGCTGTACAGGAAAGTGGCTGAGTCACCATCCCTAGTGATATTTAAAGATATTTAGATGTGGTGCTCAGGGACATAGTTTAGTGGTGGACTTGGCTGAGCTAGCTTAACAGTTGGACTCAACGATATTAAAGATCTTTTCTAACATAAATGATTCTATCCTTCTACAAATTTTCTTCCTATTACCTTGTACAATGCTGTATTTTGGATTTAGTATGAGAATAATGTTGATAATACAATTATGTTATTTTAGCTGTTGCTCAGTAGTGCTTATCCTAAGTCAAGGATTTTTCACCTTCTCACACCCTGCCAGTAGCAAGGCTGGAAGGGCAGAAGAAGCTGGGAGGGGACACAGCCAGGACAGCTGACCTAAACTGGCCAAGGGGATATTCTATATCGCAGAACCTCAGTATATAAACTGTGGGTGGGGAGTTGGCTGGGATAGGCAGATCACTGCTCAGGGACAGGCTGAGCATCAGTCCTTGGATAGTAAGCAATTGCATTGTGCATCACTTGTCTCTCTTGGAAGATAACAAGAAGAGTGAAATAAAACCCTTCTCATTACAAATATTATATTTTCTTTTTATTTCAATTATTAAACTGTTCTTATCTAACCCACAAATTTCACTGGTTTTTGGTTCTCCTCCCCATCCCACCAGGGTGAAGGGGAGGAGTGAAGGAATGGCTATGTGATGCTTAGTTGCTAGATGGGGTTAAATCACAACAGCCCATGCTGTAGCACATTCCTAGCAGAAACTGCATCCCATGAAGAGGTGCCCATGTAGGAGTAGGTTTTCTGGGAGGAACTGTGGCCTATGGACCCACATTGGAGCAGCCTGTTTCTGCAGGACTGTACCCCATGGAGAGGAGCCACCCTGAAGCAAGTCTTGGAAAGACTGGACCCCACTGGAGGGACCCCATACTGGCGCATGGAACAAGCAGGTGGAGGATGGAGTGGCAGAGAGGAACTGTTCTGAATTGACACAACCCCCATTCCCCATCCTCACCTGAGGAGGGGAGGAGGTAAATCATAGAATGAAAGAATTAAGTTGAAGAGGGGTGTGAGGGGTGAGGGTCTGGGTTTTTTGTGTTTGTTATCCAAATCTATTTAATTGGAAATAAAATACTCTTCATCATATTGAATCTGTTTTGCCCAGGATGGCAACTGACAAGTCATCTTCCTGTCTTTTATATGCCCTGATGAACAGGGGATGACAGAGCAGCCAGCCAAGGTTAATCCACCACATACAGGTCTTAAAACCAGACATTAATAGTTCTTAATGACAGTGTCATTGTCCTCAAACTAGTCTACCAGATGACACCATATACTTCAGTAGCTTAAGAGAAATTTTACTTAAAAGATAGGAGGAAAACTCAAACAGATGCATGCTGGAGTATAATCTGTTCGTATCAACAATAAAAATGGAAACTGTACCAGAAATATCAGCATATTAATGTCTTGACAGTTTCAATATATTAATCCTACTATCTCAAATTGTATTATTTATAATGTACTTTGTATATACAGTGATGATTCGATAAAGGAAACATGAGTTTATACCTTTTTTTCCTCAACCAGTTTTCCAATACAAAGGTGTAACTCCAACCATGGACAAGTATTCCCTCCTAGGTCCTGTGGTTGTAAAACACACCACCACACACTAAGGATTACTGCTCTCCCCAGCCTACTAACAGACTCACTAGAGGAGTTTTGACATTTAGTGCATAAATAGTCAGGCTAGTTAAAAGTTATAGCTGAAAAATAGCATTAAGGCAGATGGCTTAAGCAAACATGGCAGCATACATACAAGCTTTTTGCTGACAAGCCAACAGGTGCTGTAGCAATTAACTCTTATCTTTTTTTGAACAACCAAAAGGAAAAGGGTATTTTCCAGACATTTCTGCTTGTATTTCATCAAATGGTTCCAATAACATATAGGAAGAAGGAATGAAATACAAAGGTAAGCTAATACAGCCCCAGCATTTTCTTACCCTATTCCATGCATGTATTTGCTTTTTATATGCGTGGATACACCTCTTTTCCTCCTAAACATCTAACTGCATTTTAAACTGTTCTTTAAGCACACACAGAATGCAATTCCTAAAGTAACCTCTGAATTAACTAATATTTTCTTCATCGAGTCCCTCTGCATGACAATCTTCTAGTGATACAATGAATCAAACTCTTTTTTTTAGTAAAGTGTTAAGGTTTGGAAGCAATAGCTTTCTAACCATGCTTAATCTTATTGCCAACACTTCCTTCCTCTTCTTTCAGGACACCTGCTTCCTTAATTGTGCCGCAATTTACTTTAGTGCCTTCAAGGCTGGGAAGCCTAGCTGTTATACTATGGTCTGTTCAAGAAGATTCTAAGTAGCAAGATACTAAAAGCCATATAGTTGACTTCCTCATATAAATTGGTAAGGAAAATAATCCATCATCTAATGGAACTACAGGAGAAGCATATGATGTCATCAAAACAAGAACTACATTACTGCTTTAAAGGGGAAAAAAAAACCACAAACCCCTAACTATTTTGCTGTGCATCCTCCTTACAAATAACCATAGTTTTGTTAAAAGGAATGAGGACAAAAGAGAAGAAAAATCTGGAAAGTTGCAGCACAGAACATTATATTATTTCACAGTGTGTGGGTTAATAATGAAACTCCACTAATCCAAAATTTCTGCAATTCATATTTGCTATGCAAATGTATAGTCTTCAAGTACATTACCAGTTAGCCCAAACCTATTATTTTCACAAAAAAACAACCAAACAAACAAAAACCAACCAACCAAACAAAAAGTATATTTAAATAAACATTGTCAGAGTAATTATAATGCTGCAGCATCAGATTCAGGTTAGCATTTTGGCTAATGCTGTACAGGTTAGGCCCATTCCTGGATGGTGAGGCTCAACTGTTTATCCTGATTAACCTAAGGGTAAGGAAGACCTCTAATTCCAAATTAATGTTCTGATGCTCAACTAATTATTGACCCAACCAACTTTAAATAGCTTTGAGTTACTTGTGTGTGAATTAAATATAGTTAGGAGGGTCCCAAGGCCAAGTTATTTTTTAGTGCACAAAGGCATTTTACTTCCTGGAGATTCTCTGAAGGAAGACTTGCTATGATAGCAAATTACCAGAAATAAAGAACTGGCGCTTGGTATTTTTCATGTTATTTCCTTTCAGAATGCCTTATGTTGCACTGCATTCCAGAGACACATAGAATATCTGAGAAACACAGATCTAGTATTACTTAGAAGAGGAAACAAGCTGAGATCAAGCTACCTTTCCTAGTCCTCCTTAAGAGTGTGGGAGGACTGGAAATTGGGCATGGGTGACCTTACATTTCCTAAAATTATCTGAAGTAGCATCACCTACTGTCATCTACATCCTGCAGTTTAAAGGTACCAGACACCAAAGAGGATTCAGCAATGACTCCAGCCCTCTTGTTTCAAACCCTACTTCCCTCTCAACTTTTTGTCAAGCTTCAGTCAGTTGCCAGCTGGTTCACCATCCTTTGTACATCAATTTGTAACTTGGTATGTAACGCAAAATCCCTGCAAAAAGTAAACCTATAAAAGCATAGTTATCTATTTGTTCTTGCTCAGACAAATTAAGTTCTCAAGTGTCATGGTTTAGCTTTGTCAAAATAAACATACAAGAATTTTTCTTTATTTATTATTTTTTTATTGGAGCAAGCAATTCCAGAGTGCTCCAGTGGGCAGGTAAAAACATACTACTTAACTTGGGAGGAGTTCCATAATCACCAAAATGATTATCATAAGCACAGTAAGTGGTAAGATCCCACAATTTCATCTGCTCCTTTGTGCCAGGATAGTTGTTTATGCAGCTGTGTAGTGAGCTGGATCAAGAGCACGTGGCTCTTCAGTAAGAGGGCTAGAGGGGAAGGCCTCCACCCTGTTCAGCAGCAGTATCCATTCGTAGAAGTCAAGCAGCTGTGCAACCCTACATTCAGACTTTACTCGATCCAGGCCCAAACACCACACTGCTACCAAAAGTAACAGCGCTGGCTCCCCTGCCCATTCCTTTCTATCCTATGCCAACAGAAAGATTTATGCTGCATGCAATGAGCTGAATTAGGGAATATGATGTCGATTAAATGGGTCCGTGCCAGAGAAGAGTTAGTTTCTACCATAACATTTCTCACTGGCTACAGGCTTACAGTGTATTTGCCTCTTCAGGGAATAGTAGCTGCATTTTAGATACATTGGGGGAAATCATGGCACACTCTCACTCTTCTTCACAAGGCACAAGCTGCACTCACAGCGATGCCATCTCAGCCAGTCAGCAGAATGGATTTAAGGCATACATTGTATTATTTCCAACTCACTTCTCAATTTCCTGGGAGTACATTCTGGACTACTGAAGCATCCTGACACAATAGGAGGAGACTGATCTGGTCTGCCCCAGTTTCAGCTCATTTGCGTCCTCACTGTAGTGAACAGGTTTCAGAGCCAATTTAATAAAGCCACTGGATAATCATTTGTAGATCCAAAAGGGTATTTTTGTTTGTTGATGCAAAGTGCTCTACTAAAAAAGCAGAGATTAAGGGTTCCCTTTCTTCAGTGAAAATCAGTAACAAAAAAAAAACACATACAAAACTAACACATAACAAAACAAAAAACCCACAACCCAACAGCTTTGTGAAGGAGAGCTCTCTTCATTAAATAGAGAGCTTGCAAGCAACTGCTAACTAATGTTACCTAAAATGACATAATCATTACAGAATAAATTAATTAGGCTTGCATAAAGCAATTTTCCTTGGTTTTACAGAAGTCTTCTTTGAAATTTTAACCATATAGATTTCAAAGCAGAAAATAGCAACAGTGACTCACACATATAGTTACTTTTTTTTTTTTTTTAACTGGACAGGCTAGTTAACATTAAGAGAAGGCATGTTAGAGATTGAAGACAGTGCCAGCTCTAAGATTTTTACCATAGCTACACAGAAAATTAGGTCATTTCAACTGTGACCTGCAGAATATTTTCTCCTGTTGAGTGTATATAGACACCATTAATATTTGCAAAGTTTTTTATTAAAATGCACGGGGTTGAAGGTAAACTGGTTATATTTACACAGGGCGTGTTTCTTTCTGATCAAAACAAACACCTGGAAGACTTAATTCGAGAGACAGTATCACGTGCAACAACATCTGAATTAATTTTTAAAATAATAACTGCTTTCCTCTTGTTTCTCATTAAGCCAATCCTGCTGCTGCAAAAGTGGCAACTTCTTCAAACCAGTTTGTTCCAGAAAAAGCTGCTCCTATCTAGTTCTGACAGCCTGCTGCTGCTAGTGGAGGAGAGACAGGTTAAACCAACAAGCAGGCACATCTCACCAGAAAACTCACACTTACTGCCAAAATAGAAACATTCCAAGCAACCACTAATCTAGCAGACAAGGTTATTAAAAACTGAATGCTTTATTTACCATTCTTTAAAATGTAAATAGATGAAAACCAGACAAAGAGTACTAGCTGTAATCCCCCCTCTGGAAGAGTGTTACGGGCCAGTTTTTTTGCTGCAGTGCATTGACTTTCTTGGAAAGCACTGCAGAGCTGAATTAAAATATTTCAGCTGCTCTGTGAAATGGTTCATTGTTTTTGATATATGTGCCCAATCTTCAAACATTTCAAATATTGCATATTAGACTTCATAAAATGTAAATTTTGCAAGGGCTGACTCTCCAGACACTTCTGAATACCTTAAGAATTTCTGAAGGCAGAGTTTATGGTCACATCCAAGGCTGTCCAATGCATTTCCTTAAACAACACAATTATACAAAGCACCATAATGGTAACAAAGGGAAAGGCTGCCATTATAGGATAGACAATATTTAAGTACAAGATGGTAAATAAAAAAACCCTCCTTTGCAATGAATGTGCTTAAACAATGATGCAGAAGTTGCCAACAATTACGAGAGTTGTCACTGTTGACTGATGAGCATTTCTTTCATCAATATTATAATATGTTCTTTCAAGTCCCAGAATTGACAAGTACTTCCAACTTTTATGTAGTGAATTCGAGCATACAAGATGCAAGGATTTTTAAAATTCAGGGATTTGCATTGATTTACAAATTTCAAGAATTTGCACTGTATTCTCTAAGAAGGCCAGAATTTAATTTTTGAAGTTGCTAACATTTTAAAAGTGGGCTTAATGCTGTCTAAATTCATACATTCCACTGAAATACCATTTCTGCAGACACTGAGTTCCTGCCAACAGTGCTCAAGTCCATTGTATCCATGTGCTTGTAGAACAAAGACATGAATATCTTTCTCCCTGAACAGTAGCATACCAGCATGTTTTTATTACTATTTTTAAAAAGATCACTGGGCTAAACGATTTCTGTTGCCAGAATCTCTGGTAAGGCGATGGACCCTGCCTTACAAGTTGTGAGCATAACACAACTAGCAGTCATTTCTTTGCAGAACAAAATTTTTGTACTCTGGTTTTCATCTTCTAGCGTTTTCATGTACTACCAGCTGACAGATCTGTAGTTGCAGTTCAATGCACCTATTACCAGAAATGATAGTTATAAAAAAAGCAGGAAAACAGATTATCATTTGGGCAGTTGGAGCAATCACAAGCCAAGGAAACAAGACTTTCTGGAAGACACTGAAGGATCTTATTCTTTTTAACCCTTTGCTGAAAACATGAAAACTTTCCTCCAACATGTGACACTTCACTTTCACCCACTCCCTCTGTTTAGCCCCAAATACCATAATGTTCCCATCAACACTAAGCAAATACAAAGGTTAAAAAAAAGCCTTGAAAAATAACTTCTAAGAATCTGGGACACATTTAGGAAATCAAGTTGCACGCAGTAGTGGGAACAACAGAAGGTAAAACAGGTTTTGGTCTGAGTCTTTTGGGGAAAATGTCATTCCAACCAGGAATACTAATGCAATTCAAGGCCTTTAGCTAACTCACATTACTTCCACTCTTCAAGTGCTCAGATGCACCCTCACAATCTGCTCTTTCCTAAATCTCCTGTTATCAATATCATCACTGTTCAATAACTGGAAACTACCCATCAGGACTTGGAAAACTATCTTCTTGGCTCTCATTTTTCAAGCCACTGGCCTCAGGGGAGCAATTCAGGTGCCTAACCAGAGATACCTAATTTGAGGAGAACATCCCACCTGGCTTCCACCTACTGTTCCAGAAGAAAACAGGTCTCCTGTGGACTGTGCAGTACACCTGTCAGCCCTTTTTAATATTACAGGCATCCCAGAAATTCAGAACTGGCAGAAGATATTCCCATTTGGACACGTGAATCTCAACTTATCAGTCTACTCTATTCCACATATCTTTGCTATTGTGCTTTCAAATTCCTTGTGAAAATACAACCGAGACACACAAAAGATCTCTTATGTAGTACTCAAACAGACTGCAGTTTGTAGGTCCAAAGGAAAACTTAGTTAAAATCACTTCATTGTTAATATTCAGAGCCATCAACTTGTTCACTGCAGTGTTTGCTACATCTATCTGTATTCTACTATACAGATAGCCACTTTGAAGTTCTCCTCGAGGACTGACTTGGAGTCAATATCTCTATTATGTTTCCTTCAAACTATCTTAAAATGCATATTACGGTGAAGTAACAGATACTATGCAAGACTCCATCAACTTTATCTTCAAATTGTATATGCAGAGAACGGATGTTCAAAAGTACATAGAATTATAATTATCCACTATTGGGCATGCAATTCAATTTCAAGAATCCCTCCAGTATTCTAAAAACAGTAATTGGAAGAAGAATATCCTCCAAGTTATCTGCAAGTTACAAGCATTGCACTTTTGAGTGTAGATGTACACTTATAAAATGCCAACTCAGTTTATATCCCTCTCTTATATGTGACCAGTATCCCACAGCACTGCTGTAAGGGTTCAAAAAGCAAGGTGACCAGCTTTTTCCAGTTCCTGCATAACTTTAAGACTACAAAGCTGGCACACTGCAGGCACTGAAATCCACACAGACTATAAAGTCTCAAATAACCAGCATTAATTAAGTATTCTACTCTGACATTGCATTAATATGAAAATTATTTAATGTAACTAATAAAATACATTCCAAGTTGAAGAGATGCATTGATTAATCAATTAAGAACAACAGTGATTTCAAATGGCTGCCCTACAGCTCTCAGAAAACCTCAGCAGGTTTACTACCTGTGTTCCCATTGCTTATCTCCTGATTTTCTCTCTTTCTGTAATGTGCAGTTGATAACTGAATCATGAGATAGAACCTGTTGGCTGATGTGAACATCCACATCCACTGAAGAAATAAATCTAGTCTTCCTATGGCTTTCCCCATTTTCCCATAACAAGAGAAGAGCTCCTTCAAAGGCACTTTTCCAGAATAACACTCTCTGTACCAAGAATAAATCTCAGGGAAATGAATATTCTACAGAAACTGGTCTTTGTAAGTGCCCTTTACCTGTTCTTTAGATTCAGTCAATCTGTTTCCACTTTCTTGTGCCATACTGCCTGAAAGGATTGATCATATACTCATTTAGATACTAAAGTTTTGGAAACACTACTTTGCCTCAAATAACAGTTTGGGAATTAATTAGGATTAAACGTCTATTCCTAGTTTGTTTTTAAGGAATATATGCACGGGTTCAACCACAGCACTGTGGTTCTTCACCTACCTGGCTGCCATAATGACAAATGAAAAGGAAAAATAAAAACAATATATAACCCTAACCAAAACCAACCAACTAAACAAATGACAATCACAACTTTAAGGTAGAACAACAGCTAGTCTGGGAAAGGTTTGAAGTCAGACATCCTGCAGTTCACAGCATCTACACTATATTTTTTATAATTTTAAATCAGTCAAAAGACAGCCAAAGAAAACCTTATTAAATCCGATCTCATCCCAATGGAACTGAGAGAAGGGAAAAAGAAGGAAAAAAATGCTCACTGTGAATGCAATCAGATTGAACACAATACAACAATACTGTTGGCTAAATGAACTTTAAAAGGTTGTGAGATTAGCATTTAGTTTTTTTAAGAACCCAGACTACATTCATCTCTTGCACAAAGGATGGAATGCAAGGAAAAGGACTGTCAGTCCAACACATTTGGGATGCTCATATATAAAGTTTTCTTCATTTTGCCAGAACAGCTTCTAGAATGATTTTGAGATCTTCAGCCCCATTGAGTTTAAACAGCAGTGATAATAATCTAGAAGACAATTGAGCTACCATAAATTGTGTCCATGATTCTAAAATATATCTGTCCCAGTTATAAGGCCATTTCTAAGTTGAATCTGCTCAGTCCATCAGGATACACAGAATTTTACTGATGGTACCAGTCCCAACAGTCTGTAAAACAAATACATAACTGTTTTCTTTGAGTGATATTAGGTGATAAGAGGAATTGTTGCAAGTCATTCTCATGATACAGATAAGAGTTAAGGCAAATGTAAAATAAAACCCTATTAGTAGGGTTTGGTTGGTTGGATTTTTGTTTGTTTTTGTTGGTTTTGTTTTGGTTTGTTTTTTTTTTTAATCTTCACCACTAGATGTGAGAACTACAGCCTTTCCCATCCATTCCATCCCAGGCTCTTCTGAACACTCTTTCACAACACTTGACTCTTGCCTTTGCTATGAACCAGAGAATAACCATTCTATTTTACAACTTGGGAGTGTAATATTTGAAGAGCAAGCTGCTAGCATCTCTGGACTCACATTCAAGTAGGCTATGGGAGGCACACTAAACACCTAGTTTATCCCAGGAAAAAAATATTTCTCGATAATACTTAGGCAAGGTTTAAAGCATGTGCTCTGAATCCATGTTTTGAGTTTCTTGCATCCAGAAGGGACTAAGGAACAGTTCCATAGACCTCCTCAAAGGAGATCAAGTTACTTTAACATTTAATTAAACTAAACAATCAAAGTAGTCGAAATTGTTTCAGGGCCTTCAAAGATTTGCTGGTGCTTTACACCCAGTGTTATATCCATAGTCCCCTCTCACTACTAGCGAGGGGAATTAAAACAACTATTGACAGTCAAGTAGTCTGTAGTTGTTAAGTTCAACACCTCATAGGCTAAAGCAACAGAGAACAGCTGCTAATGGGCGATGAAAGACTCGCAGACAAGCCAAAAACAAGTAAGGAACAGAACTACTGATGGGTTAAAACCCAACTGCTTAAGCAAGCAAAGGTAATGTTGGAAACTGGGAATCTGTAAACACTCAAAAGAGCTAAATATAACCTTGAAGTGTGCTACCTCCAGGATTTCAAGTTCCCAGCTATTACTGAGGTCCTGCTATCAGGCACTACGTATCGCTACATAGCTCTATATTCATTCAACAAAGCTTGTATGTTAAATTGACTGCCTTTATCTCACCTTCTGGCTGATCAGTTGCCAACTACCCTGATTTATCAACTGGGGGTGGACGATGTTAGGAATTTCAATTTTCACTTAAAAACTGTTGAAACAGTAAGAAGTCACAGAGGTTTTCCAAAAGGCAAAGATGCTCCAAGGCTACTTCAATTTAAACTGACTAGGAAGACGTGTAATTGACACTCCTACATTACTTCAGCAAGTAGTTTACTCATTTTAAAGTAGAGTCCAGGGTAGAGGAAAATGTATCAATTTTACACTTTTGCTGTTCAGGCCGATCTTGCATACTGCTTATTTCTAGCCACAGACTTATTGGTTCTGGGCTGTTTTATCAAGGCACCGTACCTCGCATTTAAAGTTATAACCTTGCTCCGACTTTAAAATGTCTTATTTTCCAGCCCCAGTAGAATTCTACAGCTCTCTACCTCTCTTCCCACCTACTGATTCCCTGCACAGCTGGCAGCATGTCCTCCTCTTGCCAGCATCAGTGTTAGAATTATCCTGACAATAACATCAGTTTCTGTTAGGCTGGCATAGACATGTATCATTAGTTCAACAAACTTCCAACTCCTCACATCCTTAACCATGTTGTGTCTCTATAGCAGATGGCTAGAAATGAATGAAGCCAATTAAGTGAACTTTTAAGTTTATTACATGCTTTCTAAACTCAAGTAGACATCCTAGAAAATGCACAGGGGGTTTCCAAGTCAACATTTAAGTAATAATAGTGCTGTTTCTTTTTTACTACGTACAGTACAGACAGATGTGTCAGCTCACTGGCAAAATACATCATCACTTTTCAAATTAGGTAATCATTTTAGTTCAAAGGGTATTTCAGCTATTGTCTTGGTTTTATTCAAAATGCACTATATTCACTTGAGGGACTACAGTAGAAAGGGGAACTCAGTATTTTTTTAAAAAAAAAAAGCTCCTTGGGGCAACTTACAGATTAATCAGAAGCAGGAATCTCTCTACAGTCAGAAAGCAAACGGCTCAGTTCTCTTGTCTATATACTCCCACTTATGGAGGGGATAGTACTGGAGTTGCAGATTTCTTTCTTGAAATATGCGCCTGTGACCCAAATCCACTGTAGAAACAAGGGCCCTCAAAATTCATGAGTGCAGATCAGATAGCTGACCCTTGCTTACTGTCTTCCTTTTTGCATAACCTGCTGATACACTTCAAAAATAACTGGAAAGCTCGTTTAACATCAGTTCTCTGTCAGAACTTAATAATGTACACGAGGTAATAGTTAACTTTCTCCCACATAAAATTTTTAAATAAGAATTTACTTGAAGCACTAGAGAGGCAGTATCAAGTAATTAGGAGCATTCTTTCACTCAATCTTTGGTTTCAAACCTGACTTTACAAGATTGTTTCTTGTTACAAGTGATGCAATTTTCTTAGTTCCTTCACGCAACTGTTTGATGCTTTCTTTGATGGTAAACAGTTATGGGTTTATCTGTCTGGAAATTTAGTTCAGCTATGACAGTGAGGTCTCTGAAGCAAGTTTTAAGCTTCACGTTCATCGTTTAAACAGTGACTCCATAGCTACCTAATTGCTGAGGTAAATTGCAACGGTGTCGCTGGCATTTTTATGAAAACAACTTTTCTGTTACTTTAAATTAGTCAAAGAGAATGTATCATTAAACTGCTACAGCAGATGAAAGTTAAATTAGGGATAGTAAACTCAGTAGGAGACTTTTCTACTATCCACAGTTCAGCAGGATCATCTCCATAGTCCACAACGCAAGCTACAGGGCCACATTCACCTGAAGAACCCTGCCTGACCAGCATGTTATTGTTAGGAAATCGGTGAAATGTACTGTATTAAAGTATTTCATCTTATTGTAAAAAAAAATACATATGTTTTTCAAGTCTAAATTTCCAATTCCAGAAGCAACAGATTTTTCATAAACAGGTATTCATACTGAAACAGTCACATTAAAATTTAATTTAATATGTTTTTGTTTTTCTTCTTTTTTTTTTTTTAATTGTTTGTTTGTTTGTTTTGTTTTGTGGGTTTTTTTGTTTGTTTGTGGTTTTGTTTGTTTGATTTTTTTTTGTGTTTTTTTTGTTTGGTTGGTTGGGTTTTTTTTTTTAGATTAGATATAATGGGCAAAATACCAGCTTCACAAGTTTACTGTTACTGGGAAATTCCACCAAATACTAAGGAAATTCCACCTACAGCATCTTAACACAAACTCCCACAACCCCAGTAATAAAGGTTTCCTGTAGAACACTACATTCAGAATCAAGAGTTTCAATAAAATTCCTTTCTTAAATTTAAAAATGTGGGTAAAGTTGAGTGAACTTACATTATTTTCAAATACCAGCACTCCCATATCTCCTTAGGTTTGTTAGGGATTAAATAATCTGGCAGAAACAAGTCTTGCAAAAGGATGCACATATGTATCCATATATGCGTGAGGGTACTCCCACACAAATAAAACATGGGCTCTTTGTAATAGCAAAACTTAGGAGAATGCATTTTCAGCAAGTGGCAATATTTAAGATGAATTGGAAATAATCAATGTAGCAGGCAGATTAATATTTATATATCTTGAATCTTCTTAGACTAACAAAACCTGGATGAAAAAATTATCTTCACCATCAGAAAGCTCAAATTAAATGACTGTGATTCTGCCCCTCTGCTCCAGTGAGACTCCCTCCACAGGAGTAGTGTCCAGCTCTGTAGTCCTCAGCACAGGAAGACATGAACTTGCTGGAGCAGGTCCAGAGGAGGACCACAAAAATGATCAGAAATGGAGCACCTGTCCTATGAGGACATGCTGAGAGAGCTCCTGGAATAGAGAATGCTCTGGGGAGACCTTACTTCAGTCTTTCAGTACTTAAATGCTACTTAAAGAAAGATAAGTCAAACTTTTTAGTAGGGCCTGATGCTACAGGACAAGGAGTAATGGGTTTAAACTAAAGGAGGGTAGAAGATTTAGACTATATATAAAGGGGGCTTTTTTTATTTATTTTTTTTTAACGAGGGTCGTGAAACACTAGAACAGGTTGCCCAGAGAAGTGGTAAATGCCCCACCCCTGGAAACATTCCAGGTCAAGTTGGACATGGCTCTGAGCAACCTGATCTAGTTGAAGATGTCCCTGATCAGTGCAGGGGGGTTGCACTGGATAACCTTTCAAGGTCCCTTCCAAGCCAAACTATTCTATGACTCTAATCATTATGAAACTGAAAGAGGGGAAGAACATGTTACATACAGAGCAATAAAATAAATAAATACTGTTTATTTCAAAAGCCTTATTTTCAAGGTCAAATTACATGATGACATGAGAAAGTCCAGATATCAAGCTCAGATGAGAGTTAGAAAGAGCTTAAAAACTAAGTACTGACTGTGGAACGTAAAGCAGCAGATGCCATCCTTATATATGAGGTGATATCAAGGGTTAGGCCTTCATTCCATACCTTATAGAGCTTCAAACAGTATTGGTAAAGAAATATATCTGTGCATTAATAAGCTGAAATATGAAACATGAGCATCACTGAAGTCCTTGGTTAGTAACTCTGAAGTACTTATTCCTTAATTAACAGCAAATATTGAACATATTTGAGTTGTTAGTCTGGACACTCCCCAAGAATTTAAATCCTGGGAGTGTCCAAACATTATACACTATTAACAGCTTCATACAGATTTGTTTGCTAGTAGGTTTCTCTACAGATGAGACAGAGAAAAAAATTCCCTCTACTATTTTTGGTATTGACACTAGTAAAAATTGAATTGACACCTGCATACAACTTTGCTATGCATTTCCATTCACTACTTTTTACCCACATCAGTTCACAATCTATTTCACCTACAGCTTGATAATAAAGCACAAACAACAGTGTTTAGAACTTAAATGGTTTTGAAAAGGAGTAGAATCTCAGTTTATAACCCTGCAGTTCTCATGTACCTCTTTCACATTTAAAAACTCCACAAGAGCACTATAATGTCCAGATGCTCCCGACATTATGAGCCCTGCCTTTAATTAAGCGTAGACTGCTACTCAACTAGTCATTGAAGAGCCACCTAGCACAAAATTTGGGCAAATGGGAGATTTTTAATAGCAGCCTTCTTGTAGGCACCAGTTGTAACTCGCGTAATTGAATAGCAAAGAATGGCCATTTGAGAAACAAAAAGAAAACACCCATGAAGTTAACCAAGGTACTTAGGAGCAGTGTCTTGCAGACACTTATTCACATGCTAGTATCATGTTTACAGAACCACTCTTGCAGATTTCCTCACAGTTTGTAACTTTCTGTGCCCAGCAACCTGTTTTTTGGCAACACAACAACAAAAAATATCACCTACAACAAACAAGTTGCCATTGGACACATGAAAAACAAGCAGCGAATTCTCCAGTGCTAAGACCATTGGAACCCAACAGACAGCTGATTCTATAACACCTTGAACTTCGGGAACAGTACAGAGATCAGAAACTCCATGTTTTCCTTTCTATAGAAATCTTTTTGTTTCAAAACTAAATGCATGTGGCAGCCTATCCATGCCCACTGGCCTCGCCACAAGCCTACCTTTGCAGGAGGAATACTGATTAATATCCACCACCAGAAACTGTCACACGTCTCGACACTTGTCCTGAACCTCATATTCAGGTGAGAAACACTAAAGTTCTTAATTCACTCTAGATTCTGAAGTTTCAGGAAAAAAAAAATAAATTCACAGCACTCCTTTATTAGTTGTTAGTATCACTACAGAAAAAAAAAGCCCATGCTCTCCCAAGTAAGCTTGTCTGGTACACCAGAAATTGAAGATACATGCTATTCGAGTAAAGCAAAGGACTGTTTCTGTTTGAAAACACTTTACTGAAGACAAAAATCATATCCAGAGTATATTTGAAAGTCAGTTCCTCTTTATCTACCTGTTTCTCAGTTAATTTAGATATTAGCACAACACTCCAGCTCAAGGCTGGCTTGGTGAAGCACTTTTCTTTTCGTGCAACATTTTACTGCTCAGCGCCTGTACAGTCTGCTTATCTTTCGGGAGCCTTTCATAGTTTGTAATTCTATTGTGTTCCCTACCTAGGACATTCCTTCCAGCACAAATATCTTCCTTACTGTTTATTCCTTCAGTTTAGTCACAGTAATCTCATAATTTACATCATGAGAGGCATTTACTATCCAATTTTCTATGCTTATACTCTTCTGTTTATTTTTTTCAGATCACGCCTCATTTTGCACAACGTATTACTAGGAGAGGTGTCAGATTTGCACTATTTTGTCCTTCCTTTCATCTTCTGAGAATTTAAGAACTCCTTCAACCATAACATTTTTCCTCAATATTATCAGCTTTAGACACTGGAACTTCCTCCCCCCCTTCCCCCCCCAGTCTTAAGTTTACAACTTATATCAGTTTGAAAATAGAAAGCAGACAGTGCACATCATCGAGTTTGGCCTTAGCTAGCTAGCAGACATCATTTTAACTGGGCCAGAAGCAGGACAAGAAAAGATGTCAAGAACGTGTCTAGGAGAGTGCTATAGCTATACCAGTTTCTTCTTCCAATTGAAGAATGAATAGTAGTATGGAAGCATGAAAATACCTTTAAAAGTCAACAGGATAAAAATAATGTCAACAAAAAACAGTATGACTGTAAATTTGAAGAATGAGGAAGAACATACATTCCTATATTGTTCATACATACAGAACAACTCAAAGCCAAAAGGAGGGAACAGAGTTACAGGTTTATTGTTGCTACAATTCATTCTTTCATCTGCAACTTGTCCTCTCAAACAGATGTTTGAATAGCACTAATCTTTTCATTCTTATGCTACCCCTCTTTTATTACTCAACTACAAACCCCTCTCTCTACTACATTTAAATCGAATATCTGGGAATTCAGATATGCTGTTCATAACCTCAAAACCCATAAGGTGATGACTATCTTGTCTCGCAGCCTATTTTACAACCCCTGAGCTAGCTCAGTCTCTGCACTCACTCATTTCCAAGTATCTCATCTTGAAACATCTCATCGTAGACCAAAAGTTATGGGTTGTTTTTTTTTTTTCCTGTTCCTCCCATGCAGAACTTCACAGTTTTACTCATAGCCATATGAGCAAAAACATCTCCTGGATTAAACAAGCCTAAATATACTGGCTTTGGGTCTCTCAGATTTTCTCATTCTGGAACTTCCGACTAGGCAGTCTGACTACTACATAAATTACAAGCTAAAATTAAAGACTGAATAAATACACTAACACAGACATCCATGTAGATGAAGAGGCTCAGCATATCCTGTGAATAACATACTCAGGGATTCCCCAGATATTCTGAGGCAATTGTCCCACATATTCCGTTCTCTCCAGATGGTGTTCCTTTACAAACTACGGCAAACATTTTGCATGTTCAAGTCGGCATCTTTCTGGTCAGAGCTACTGTCAGGATGGCAACAGTTTCCCAAATGCACCTAGAGGACAATGGCCACTACTTGTGTAAGAACGACCAATCTGGAGTTATTAATTCTTTCTTCATGGAGAACTTTTCATTCGAGTCCCCACTGCGCATCCCAATAAGCACAAGCTTCACTAATACCTATAGAGAAGCTCAATTTCCATCACACTTCTATTAATTTTTCGAGGATCTTCACCTATTTGCACTGGAGGATGCTTTTTTATGCACATCTTTCTAAGATGAAGCTGCCTCTAAGAAAATTAAGTGATCCGCTAAACCCAAGAGGGCTAGGGAAAAAAAAAAAAGAAGAAATAAAACATTAGGAAAGTACTTTCAGATTGCAGATTATTGCACGCTTTCTACAGCAAAACGGAGCTTTTAAGCACACTAACATAAACTATGTCAGTACACGAGCTTACCAAAACTTCCTCCCTTCAGCGGGACAATTGACCCTGTTTCACACTAGGGCATTGTCGGAGCCATCCTGGCTATCACGTGGACAAGTGCTACATGCTTGTCCCCACTTGTGGCCGCCCAGGCGCTCCCTCGGACCCTTCCGGCCGGGCGCAGCGTACTGAGGATGACACCTGCAGGGCTTCTTCCCTCCAGGGAAGCTCCAAACTGCCAGCCTAGAAACGCCACTCAAAAAAAAGTTCGGCGTTATGCCCTCGCATCGCCCCGAGTTAACGGTTCCCCGTCGGCA
>JANHFX010029733.1:0-22527 GCA_027560015.1 Chloroceryle amazona
CCCCATTTCCTACCAGACCCTTCTCAGGTGCTTCCATGATTTCTCAACATCTATGCCTTCTCTCAAATGAAATGGCAAAGCAAGAGTCCTCACTAGTCCACCATCCTTCAAGCCCTGGCATGCTTCCCTTGAGCTTCTTCCTAACAGGCCCAGTTATCTCCCCTTCCCCCTTCATATCTAGGTTAAAGCCCTGTCAATGAGCTCTGCTAGCTCCTGCCCCAAAATCCTTTTCCCCCTCTGGGACAGGTGCATCTCACCTGCCACCAGCAGGCCAGGTGTCTCATATAGTAGCCCATGATCAAAAAACCCAAAGCCCTGCTGATAACATGTGTCCTGGAGCCATGAGTTGACCTGTTGTCTCTTTGTGTTAGTTTCCTCATTCATGATTGCCAGTGAAGGGATAGAGGAGAACACAACTTGCATTCCTGATCCCTTAAGCAGCTGTCCCAAGGCTCTAAAATCTCTTTTTAATTGATTCTGGGCTCATTCTACCTACTTTATCACTACTCACCTGAAATACTAAAAGGGGGTAATAATCAGAGGGGTTTGCTAGGGCAGGAAGTTTATTCGACACATCCCTAACCCGTGCTCCAGGGAGGCAGCAGACTTCCCTGTGAAGTGGGTCATGTCGGCATATTGGCCCCTCTGCCCCCCTCAGCAGAGAGTCACAGACAACAATGACCCATCTGCTTTTCCTTTTGGAGACAGTTGTGATGCCAGGTCTATGGTGACTTGGTCTTTCTGACATTTCTGGCCTGGGTGAACCATTCTCCTCTCCAACAGTCACTTCCTCCTGCAGGTTCCCATACCTGTTCTGCAAGGGTAAGTGCTGAACCATTTCTAATCACCTCTGCATTTGAAAAGTACTGACTGAAGAGCAGCCACCCTCTGGTTCTGAATGGACACATGGAGACACATAGCCTGCTGTGAGTACAGCTGTCCCACGCCTTGCAAATACTTTGTCTTTGAAAGACAAGAATGATGCCACCCATGCCAGCTTTCCCTAAGCATCTTTTGGCACTGTTTTGTGTCCTTTTGCTTGTCTCATTAAGGAGAAAAGTAATGTGTCATACTCTGAATAGGAATCATTGCCTACATTATGTCAAATCCTTCATAGAAAGGAAAAAAATCCAACGGAGGGGTGGAAAACCCCTGCCTGTCTTCAATCAATCCTTCCTACCATCAGGCATCTAGTTAGTTTTTATTCAGTCTTCTGTAGCCTTGACTTCAATGAAGTGGAACAGCAGGGCCAGTGTTGCAGCTGCTGGGCCCTGGCTACCAGTGCACTGGTGCTGCCAAGATGGAGTCAGCAAAGTCTAGGGAGGACTGTGCAGGTGACATAGGAGTATTTCAATCTGTGCCCCAGCCCTTAATCATAAACTGGAGGTTCAAAGCCTTGCTGGGCTGCTGGCCACTGATCCCATCTCAAGGTGATAGTCACCTCTACCCTTTCTGCAAACTGCAAACCTACTGTCCATCCATTTTAAAGCAGCTTGACACTGGCTCCTCTACCCATTTTACAGCCAGCGAACATTTCCTATTGATTTATTGATTTCTGTCTGCCTGTGGAAGGATCTCAGAACAGACTCTATGTGCTCTTGCAGCCTCCTGCATAGATTTTTTTTCTCCCTTTTTCCCTTTTTATAAAAGCTGTGTTAGCAGTCTGTGGTGAGGCAGGAATTAGACCATGTGGGAGCCAAATCTGTTACTGGCAAATGTACCAGGCTGTTCTTCCTCTCCCTGCCTGGTACACACACCTCCACTCCCATTCTGTGCCTCCTGTTTTCTTTTCCTCCAGGAAAGCTGGTAGATCCCTGCCTATCCAACAGTTTCATCCTAGCTAAAAGTCTCTGCTGCTTCCCTTCAGATCTTTTCTCTATCATTAACAGGTGTTTGATATGCCTGTAAACACTGCTTCTAACCGTGATTCCTTGGTTTCTATTGGGTCAGAGAAATTTATTCTTTGTGCAAACTTCAGCATGTTTTAATAGCCACATGTTTTACGAATCTCAGAACCCCACAGGAAACTGAATAGCTCCAAAGATTTGAGTCAGGGACAGAGACTATTTTCCACCTCCTAGTTGCCAGTCCAAATATAGTCCATGTTAGCAGTGATTGAAATTTGTTCCTGGTTGATGGCAGTTCAGAAACTCACATGAAATTAGTGTGGTTGCAAGACAGCTCTCAGCAGACAGATGTCCACATCACAAAAGAGCAATCTGGCTTATCGTTCTCCACAGAGAGGTAAGCACAGAGAGAGTGAGAGGTCCCATGGGCCACCTCATCCTGGCTCCCGGGCTAGTCCTAATGTGGAGTGATGCTGACATTTTGCCCTGGTTGGGCCCCTTGGCCCATACTTTAGGTGCGTTTGGGTTCATATTCTCATTCTTCTTCACCCCCCTCATACCTGAGGCTGCCAGAGCAGAGGTAACAGAGAGCAAACACAGTGGCATGTCAGGGAAAAAAGGACATTAGCAGGTAAGGGGCTGACCTCTGTAATTACAATCTTACTTTTTCATGAGTAAGACTGACAGAGGTTTCACTGCAGGCAAGTTTCATGAAAAACACCTTTAAGTTATTTGATACCTGCTTCCCAGTCTCTTCTCAGAGTGCACACACCTGAGCAGGAGAGACAAAATCAGACAGCGGTCTGCTGAGCTGGCAACTAAAATATATAACGTTGCTCTCCTTTCAGGAGATCACAACATTTCAAATAGGCATCTCTGCATTCATGTGTTCAAACTTCCCGTTTGCTGCTCTCTGAGGGAATATATACAGGAAAATTCCTGCTCAGACAAAAGAAGGAGAAGCCCATTGGAAATTACTCCTCTCTCTTCCCGTAGAAGACCTGTGAGGGTTAATCACGTTTCCAGGCTATGGAGGCCAACCCAGGTGCAAGGACTGAACACTAATTGACTCTGCTTGGACTAGGAAACTGCAATCTGTTTATATTCTTCTCATCCCCATTTTACAGTAGTACTTTGGCTCAGCTTGGATTCACAGGAATTTTTGCTCCTTTGTCTCCTTTGAGACTGGCCTGCTTGTGTCAAAAATGCTTTTTGTGGGCCCTAACCTGCCTCTCTTTGAGTACCCAGGGGATGTGCAGACTCAGCCTTGCTGGGTGGCCCCAAGTGAAACACTGCCTTCACACCTCATCTCCACTGAGCACCCTTCAGAGCCACTCCAGTTTAAATACTATCACTTAGAATTTGATTTATTGACTAGAATTTATTGTGCCACAGAAATTGCCACAATATTCTCTAGTGTTATGAGCTGATAATAGAGCACCTTGGACATGCTTCAGAGAGGTGGCAAGAGGTGTCTGTGCCAAAGCTGTACATTCGTTGCTTTCAAGAAGCTAGCCTTGTGGGTAGGGAACTGGTATTTTCTCCATGATAACTATGCAATACTTAATATAAGACCTTGTGGACACGAGAGTTGAAAAATATATGAACATTTAAAAATTAGCCCCCACATCTGTGTTGCCTATTCTACAGCAATGATGAGAATCTGGGGACTCTAAAATGTAGTTTTTCCAAGTTTGAATTGGGAGAGTGTGCAAACAAAAGGCTGAATGACTAGCAGATACCAGGGCCTGGAGCCTGGTGTTGTACAAACCGATATATTTCCAGTAGTGTTAATGAAATGATGCAGATTTACACCAGCACAGAATCTTGTCTAAAATTCACTCTCTGCCCCACAGACAGGAAAAAAGTGTTTACAGGGTAACTAGCACTGTTCTTTTAGGAAATTGCATCTGTTCATTTTTACATTGAATGTGTCCATATGTAACTACATGCATTTCAATGGGTTACTTCTGCTTTACACTGCAGGCACCGTGCATTTCCCTAGACCAACATTAACTATTTATTGATCTTCCCAGTACCCCTGTGAGGAAGGCTATTATTCCCACCATACAGACAAACAAGGATTACATTTTGGAGAGTGTCTGGATCTGGTGCACACATTTGGACCTCTTTGCCATCAATTACACTTCTTACAGCTCTTATTTACTTCCCCCTTGCTCCCCTCCCTGCCACCATATGTGTGCAGGAGAATGGAGAAGAAAAACAGCACAAACCATAATCTGGTTTGAAATGCAAGGTAAGTCACAGGCTTCTTTCACTCGATTTCTCTCTCTCTCTCTCTTTTTTTTTTTTTTTTTTTAATAATATCTCTCAGACCTCTTACATTTGCAGAAAGCTATTTCCAAGCCTTGATGGTTTTATGGTTTCACCTTGCTAGTTCTGCTGGTGTTTCAAGCTGTGCATGGAGATGGGGTGAATTTTACCCAGGTGTTCTGAAAAATATGTTACACCTGCAGCAGGCAGGGAGCAGCCCCCCAGTCCCAGTGCTGTGAGCTTAGTGGGGTGCTTGCTGTTGCAGACAATACAGGCTGATGTTAGCGTGCTTTTGCTGTGGAAAGGGAATGTGATGGCTGTGAATTAGTAACTAGGATGTTAAAGCTCAATCCAGTGCACACTGAGTACAGTATTAAGTTTCCCCTGGAATTCAGTGCATCTTGCATCATGTCTTCAATAACATAATTCAGTAGTACAAGGTGAAGAAACCTCTTAAGAGCACAGTTCAGAAGAATATGCTCTAAGGTGCCTGGATGCCCTGCTCTGGCCATGTACCTGTCATATGCCAGCCAAAAATACCAGCTCTGCACTGTCAGTAGTGGCTTCAGAATTTCAGACTATTCAACAGACCTAACTAACAGCTCCAGAAGACCCTCAGCCCCTAGGACCAGTCCATTTTCCTTGGGCACCAGGAAATTACTTCCGCAGCTTGTCCCTGACAAGCAGCACACTGCACCCTGTGTTGGCCCTTCATGGATCCCATGCATGGGATTTCCCACTGCTGCTTTCCTTTCAGTTCTCCTCTCCCTCTGGAAGGAAGTGATGGAGCTGCATTTTTCTGAGCTCCCATGAGTACCAAACAGTGAAACCTAGCTCAGCATTGGGAGTGTGGGAGGTGCAGTGAAGCACCAGCCTGGGCATTCCAGAGTGGAGTACAAGTTGACATACTGAATAAATACTGTTGGCACAGGATTTATTGATTATACCCCTTTCATAGACAGTCCCTCTACTGAGGTGAGATTCATAGCACAGCACATCACTCCAACAAGCCCTGAAGAATGTCCTTCATCGCATTTTTGCCATTGCTGCTTTTACAAGGCATAGAAAACCAAAGTTTTCAATGTGTGTTGATCCAGCCCTCAGCATGAGCCAAAGCACCCAGCTGTTGTGGTATGAGTTCACCAAAAGGCAGAATTTATGACCTGTAGAAAATTAATTTATCTCAACACTGTGATTCTTGCCAACTTCACTGGGACTGTCTAATGACTCTGTTTAGTGACAGCCTCTAGTTAAATGGTTCAGCTCACTTTGGCAGTGCTTCTTCATCCCAGACTGAAAGATGCACAAACTTGTAGGAAAGCACTAAAACCAAAAGTTGCAATCTGCAATATCAGTACACTTTAGGAATGAAAGTATTCACTAGATAAGCAGAATTTTACCATTGACACTTAGAAAATACTTGTGTATTGGGACATACTCCACTTGCAGAGGATGTCAGTCAGATCCTTTTTATGAATAAAGTGATCCACTATATAGATCTGTTGTTGAATGAATTCAGCTCATTTACTAAATCACTCTAGTTTATCTATCTTGCTTTGAGAAGACATTATCTTGATTCGGTTTTGTTGCCAATGATATATCTTTTGCTTTTAGTTTTGCTGATTTTTCTCCTACTACTCTTGCTCTGTCACCTGCAGTCCCTCTCTTTATTGCTTATTTACTCTCTCTGCAACCTATTTCATCCTATTAGGTAGACAGCTACAATTGGTGATGTGGCCCACACAGATTTTCTTGTTCCTGATAATGAATGGAGTGTTCAGTTGTGTAACTCTGATCTTGTGCATAATTTCCAAAGATAAGTTTTGGGGAAACAAATGGGTTAGCCATTATAGAAATACTGTAAAGGCTTCACAGAAAATAACATGGCAGAAAATTATCACTGAAATAGGAGAAAGCCACTATGAGGTTCTACACTATCTAAATTACCTTTTAGATCCCGGGATTGATAGTTTTACAATTATTCTCTAAGTTTCAAAACTTCATCTCCCTTGGGTCTCTCACTGTTACTGTGTTTCTTATTTTCCTGCAAGAACTCTCCTTAGTCCTATAGCTCTTTTAATATTTTTTAAAAAGCTTTCAAAAAGTTTAGTTTATTTCTTACATTACTTCCTACTAAAAATAAATATTTTGTACTAAGAAATTTTTCAGTGTCTCCCAATCTCATCTCACTGTGGATAGTAATGCTCAGGAGAGGTTCATAGAGTAGCATGATCTGCTCCAGATAATACAGTACAGACCTGTGAGCATTTGCAATAGGTAGTGGGAAGTGAGTGGCAGAAGATAAAGGTACTGAGGACCATGAAGGAGGCAGGTTAGTACAGATATTTGTCCTATCTCTAATGGTAAGTCACAGACCAATCTAGTTGGCCTGATCCTGTTCTCTTGTTGTTTTGTTAGGGTAGCAAGAGCTCCATAACAAAGGTTGACTCACAGCTCAGCTTGTTGATTGGGAAGAAGAACAGTGTGCAGAAAAATAAGTTCTGGGCAGTGCATCCCAGAAAGCTGTATACCATCACCAGCACTGACATTCGTCAGAAATCAAAGGCTAAGAAGAAAATAAGCCTATGTAGTAAGAAGCTTATTTATGTCCCATCATACAGTCAACGGCACTGACTGCAACAGTATCTAACTGTCCAATCCTACTTATCACCTGTTGTTGACTGTTGAATGACTAATGACACTTTAGGGTATTTGAGATATGTTCCTACTGATAGGAGTGCTTGTTGACTGTGCAGAGGTAATGAGGTTTGTTTCCATGCTGAAGGTAAGGCCATTGAATCCCTGTGCACAAATGTTGGGAGGTTGGGTTTTTTTTTGCCTCTCCTGATGATTTGAACAAGGCATCTTGGCCATATTACAGCCAATATCTGCAATGAACCTGCCATGTTTTGCCCCAGCATCCCTCTAATAGTGTAGGACATCTCTTGCCTGTGTTGTCAGTTCAATGCTCAGTTACCCTACATTTGCAGGTAGTTGGGGCTTATTTTTGTGTTGCATTAGGAGAACAACCCGGCGGCTTGTGTCAACTGCTGTAACTCTATGGTGGTCTTCAGCTGAAAATTTCTGAATGCAATCAGTTCTGCTGAGATTGCTAAAAAGGGAAACAGAACTATATATGTTCTGTTGGGGGGCCTAGGAGTGGATTGGTACATAACAGCGAGTAAAGTGGTTTGATCCAGGATCCTTCCTGACAGCCCTGTGTTTTTTCTCCTGATGGCTACAGTCTCAGTCTCTTTCTTTCTTCCCTTCTTCTAATCCTGCTTCCTTACACACTGCTATATTTCTCCTGGGACTTATAGTAACCTGGATGGCTTAAATTCTGTTACATGGTACCATGAATGTAACACAATTTGGACTTGTTTTACTGAGGAGCTCTGTGTGTAGTAATTTTTCTATTGTGCTATGCTATTTGTTCTCTGCATGAATTGTTGCCTCCAATGACAAATGGCATATCTCTAGGTCTGAGAGGGGGCTGCTCCACCTGCTTACCTTGCGGGAAAGCATGTGGCACAGTGTCTGATTGGGGTGAGAATTACCAGGGCACTTTGCTGCTATGGCAGAGGACCCTGCCATCCCTGACAACTTCACCATGTCAGGGCAAGTGAAAGTGATTGATCAGTACAGTACTGCAAGGAAACAGCACCTTTTCTGCTGATACCAAGGGCGGTAGTGAAGGGTGGGACAGATGCTGGAAAGATATAACCCAACAACAGGGAAGAGGCTCACTGGCATTTCCACTGCTGTCTCTTGCCTTTTATACCACTTACTGTCTGTCCTTGAAAAAGTTACGCAGGGACAAGTTACCAACAGAGAATCCTTGGGAGGTGAAGGAAGACTGTGTTTTGTTGGAAAGTATTAACGGTTGCATCAGTCACAAGTCCGGTCAAAGCAAATAGATATCCTACTTACCCTTTCTTCAGGCTGAATGTAAGATGCAATTAAATGTCTCTCATACAGTGATAGCAGGAACAGCAAAAGCCATTATCCAAAGCCTGAGCAGAGGTGTGTTGGGTGAAGCACCATAATCCTCAGCAGAGGAGAGGTGGGCAGAGAGGTGCCTTGCAACTGGCTCAAGAAGGCAGAAAGCAGTAGGCAAGTGAGGAGAAAAGGAGATATGGAGCATCCAGGTGTGAGTAGAAACAGCGCTCCCTGTGTAATGGAGCTGCCAGGCAGGCTGGTCTGGAATCTCTGATTTGAAAAATTTCCTCTGACTGTGTCAACAAAACACATTTGGGCCAAAGAACTAATCATTTTTTGTAACTGATTTCACTTTTTGAGAGGGGGAGTTGACCAGAAGAATATCAGATAATTTGGAGGCCAAAAAGGTCCCATTAAACTCCCCTGACTGCAGGAAAAATACTATCTAACGTGCTACAGGGGCTGGATTCACCACATGTAAATATTTCAGTGTATATGTTTGCACCTGATGGCCTAAAAGTCTCTAGAGAGAAATAAGCAGTTTTAGGGGAAGCTTTGTCTTTTCCTAGAGAAGGTGTCAAAAATAGGTCAGATGAATTTGGCTTGGAACTGCCTGTTTCTCTCTGTTGACTTTCACTAGAGTCTACACAACAAGCTGAAGATAGAGATACACACTATATGTCTAAAGTTAGGTAAGGTGAACCCCATCCAGTAAATCTCTGTGCCTCTATCTGCAGTCAGGGAAGGGCATGTGAATAGTGATGGATACACTGAATTTCCTTACATTCATCCACTCTTTCTGTGAACTGGCTTTGGATGCATTCTCATGTATTTGTTCTTTCCATTAACACTATATGACAGTATAAATGCTAGTGGACAAGTTTCATGCTGGCATACACGAAACTTGTGGGAAGAAGATTGTTAATTTTGTCTCACAGGTTTTTTGCACCAAAACTGATGGTCATATTTACATTCAGCCAGGCTATCTACATGAACTGCTCTGAACTTCTGACCTCTTTAGGCACAATGAAAGATAACAAAGATGAAGGTTGTATATTTTCTTTGACAGAATTATGAAGTCCAAGGACATAAGTCATTTATGCAGAAAGGACAGACCAGGCCACAGGGTGCCCTGGCTGCTGCAGAGAGAAGAGCATTCAAAATAATTCTGTCAGAGAGCTGGTGGATGCTGATGATGGTAACACAGGTATAATCTGCATAGGAACAGGATCAAGATGTTTTCTTGTGAGCTGGTGTGTGAGCCAGGGCCAAATCACACTCCTAATTCTTTCTGTCGTTTCTGAAAGATTCATTTCTTGATACCTCTGCCGGAGAAATGAGCTCCATATCCCAGGTCTCACCTTGTCCATGAATGTATCAGGAGCCATTCCAGGGGTCAAATTCTTCTCCTGCTCACAACTAAGGCAAACCCATCATCTTTAAGCATTAATAATAAGAAAAGTATGGCCACCATCATGTTATTCTGCTTCTATTTTTACTGGTGAACAAAGTGTTCTTTTCAATTTATTTTAGGTATGCTTTCTATAAAGAGGAAAAATGTTTAGCTATTTCTTGGCTGCTAGTAACATTTCAAACCCTACCATCAACTATCTCTACACAACAGATTTTCTTCTTGGCAAATGCTTGACATCTGTTTTCTCTAATTAATTTGAACAGTCATCATACTTCACTGCATATGTTGAAAGCTTTCAAGGATGATAAGCATTTCAATCATGGGAGTTTGTATTGTAAACACAAATCCATGGAAATTCTCATTCTGAAAAGTCAGTGAGAGATAATCAAGATGAAACACCTGCTGAATGTGAAAATAACGACCAAATAAATTAGGGAAAAGTATTTCAAAATGCTGGCTTTTGATTTTATTACAATTATATTCTGGATTGAAATGAGACAAGTTAGGAATAAAGGCCCTGGACCAGCTCTCTTTCTCATGAAACTATAAAACAAAAAAGGTTCTGCCTCAATCTAGATTAAAAACAAAAATTAGTTATAGATGCAAGAGCACAAGGCAATGAGAAGATAATAATATCATCCCTATGTATTCCCATGCTCCCCCTCACAAACTGTACTATGGTCAGATGAGAAACCACTCCAGAAGAGCAAGTGTCAAAGGGTGCGCCTGTGTTGGTGCTGATTGGATGCATCCCTGCTTCAATTTCTGCACAGTAGATTTAGTTGTTGTCCCCTTATTTCCACCCACATGCCTGCCTGCCATTTTCCATTGCACTTTTGCAGCCTGGAGGTTCCCAGTGACATGGGATTGCCAGCAAACTCTGTAGAGGTAGCAATAGTCACTCTAACTGCAAAGCCAACATAACAATCAGCATACATAAAAAATCTGGTGCTGTCCTCTGAAGACATGCATACCTTAACCTTTTGCTTGCCTGTAAACACGCCTTGTGTGAATTTTAGACAGAAAAACAAAGACCACTTAGATAACATGGTAATGAGTAAAAGTTTGCTGATATCCTTTGAGGGAAAAAAGTCCAGTGCTGCATAAACCTTATTAATTGCAAGTAATTGGAGAGACACACGGATTGTGTGCCTTGAACCACATCAGTCACCTAGAAGCCCTGCAGAAGCCCTGGTGTCTCTGGTCTGCCGTCAGCCCCAGCAACAGGGCTGGCATGAGGCAGGCAAGGGGCTGCATGGGAGAGGAGCAGGAAGGAGGAATTGGGAGCGAAGTCCTAACTCCCCGCTTTGTGCCTCTGTGCCAGCCTGTGGCAACAGCACTGCTTTGATGCCCAGCTGAGACTCTGGGGTGGCATTTAGTGTACGGCACAAAGTCTGTTTGCAGCTGCTGAGCTGTTGAGCAAAAACACTTCCCAAACTTTCCTCTGTCAGTCTTTTAAGACCATCATGTCTATATTAGCAAGTCCCAATTTACCTCTGCTAATTGCAGATCTACAAGATGTGTACCGCAGGCTTCTTGCTTTGCTTTGGAGTTTCTGGTATTCCGTGGTTCATGTTAGGGACACTGCACTCAGAACTAGAAAGCAGCATGAGGAAAAGGCAAAAGTTGTTAATATTTGTTAGTTTTTTACCTTGCAAAATGTCTATAGTGCTCATTTCCATGTTAATACATTCCAAAGTGTCTTCTCAATGTGAAGTGTATAAGAATGGCAACAAAACCCAGTAAAGATAACATGTTACAAGGGTGCACAGCAAATCAGACAATTTAATGAATTCATAACCTTTCATTTTATTTCCTTCCTGTGAGATAATTTCAGCTAGTGTCAACGGGATTTGTAGGAAGCAGGAATGAATAGTGGTCCTACCTCAACCAATAAAACAAAATCCTAATTTTCTGTCTTTTATCTATTCCTATTCTTTTGTGCACCACTTTGGCCTTGTCAAAATGTATCGTTCAGTTAGAGACTAAAAATATTTTCCCATCGATTTGGTTTATTGATTTTTTTTAATCTGTACTTTGGCTTAGAGAGATGAGGTGAAGGGTGAAAGTTCACTGGCTTAGTCCGCTGTTTTATCTGGACACCAGGAGAATGTATTGGCAGCAAATTTGATTTACCTTGTTGGTCAGCTGTAGTCACTCCAAGCACTGCAGACAAGCAGTAAGCATGTTTTGCTGTCTATTTTATTGTACACCGAACTTCTTGAAGGGCCAACCTCTCTATTGATTTATCTCTCAATTTCAAGTGGTCTGTGTTTCCATTCTTATTAACATAAAGGTATCAGAAAACAGATTCCCTCTCAAAGATATACTGATCATTTATGAGGTTTGAAAAAAACTCATGTAGTTCTATACATTTCAATCATTCACAAAGTCCTCAAGACTCATATGTACTGATTAATAAACAAATGGAGAGAAAAGGGGAATAGAATAGTATATCTCACAGTGCAGTTAGTTATAGAATAGGCCATGGATATGCCTGGTGTTAATATTGACCAATTTTTTAATACTAAAATAATCATTGTTACATATGAATATTGGCCTAATTCTTCAACAGTAATGGTAGAATTGCTGCTAAATTATTTTTGAACAATTTAAAACCAGATAATTAAGAAAGATAATTATGAATTGTTATTTCATTATGAAATATAAATTGTACCATATAGTGCAAAATAGATACCTTTTTCTATTCTGCCTGTAGGATGCATTGACCATGTTAAGCCCTTTTCTTCAAGCATTTGCTTGAAGTTTTTCATGTAATATACATGTTATGTAGGTATCCAGTATATAAATACATACAGGGGAAAGTTCTTGCCCTAAAAAATGAATTTTGGAAGATGTCATTAGCAAAGCTCTTGTACCTAACCTGTATTTCTAAGACACATTCAGTCCTGCTACTTCAGATCCTGAGGAAGCCCTGCTAACAGAGCCAGTGACAGAATGATGATGTGGGAAGAGAAAATGTGGAGGAATCATTCCCCTCTGAAGAAGAGCTTTTCCTGTGCTTATGGAAACTAAAATCTGACTAAAATCATTAAACTACAGCTTTCGGGCAAGTGGCATGCTGAAACTGCAAGTACTAAGCAAGGACATTTAGCAGGCTCCCAAAATACTACCTGATGAATGAGTGCTGCAAAGAGGTGCAGAGATACAATGGTAACTTAGGTGATTTCTTAGAGAAATTAAAATTCATTAGGTACATAAAATACATATAAGAGCTCTAAACAAGGTCTAAGTTACTGCAATGCCAACTGCTTCTTGGAGCTCACTGGGTTTGGTACATCTTCCAAACACTTATTTCAGGAAAAAGCAGTCTTTGGGCCACCAGTACTTTGGTTCAGGACTGACTTGACCACACCTACCTGAAGCACTTTCTACAACACCAAAGTCATTTTCCTGGCCATTCACTCTGCCCCTCCAACATCTATCTGTGGATATCATCGTTTAGCAGATATGGACAGCCTTTCCTGTGGATACCTACTTAATCATGGTGCTTCATTATCCATTTGAAGTGGATCTCTGTAATGGGTGTGAAGTCAGAAGTCCTAATCCTTTAAGGGACAAATGGTCTTTTGCTATCTCTTAATAGCAGCCTCCCTCTTTCAGCTTGCCAGGTGCTTTTAGCCTGCTGCCAGGTGAATGACAGGGATGCTTCCCTTTGCTGGAGGCAGCACGTACCTGTGGGCTTAGGACTAATTCATGTGGAAGTTTATTTTCCTGCAGCCCTTTTTTGGGGGGAGGGAGAAGTGGGGAGGGTTATTATGTTCTACCCAGACATTACTTTCTCAGAAGCAGTGAAGCAAAAGCTCTCCAGGAAGGATCTGAATGAATCTGTGACCTTGCAGATGACAAGTAAATGCTCATATAGTGAGCAATGTCAGTTCTCCATCCTCTTTGTGACTGGAAACATCCTGGAGGGCTCTCTCAGACAAAATGCATTTCCCATCACCAGCTTTCTGCATTCTGGATGGTTTATAGCTCTGGCAGCAAATGCTCCCAATCTGTGGTGTCAGTTTTATTTTAGGTTTTACTTTTGCCAACAGTGCTTTCTCTCTTGTATATAACTTTGCTCCATGCTCCAAACAAATGTGCAAACTGCCTTTTCCCACTCTCTGTCTCCCCTGGGCTCACAAGAACAAGGGGACATTCCCTATGGTCTTCTGATGCAAAACACAACAGCTGAGCTCACACAAAGTTCCACACAGACTGGGCTTCCTCTGCCACTTGCTATCATGACTTGCTATGTGCTTGCTTTCACATTGGTTGTTTTCTGGTTTGTTTTTGTTTTTTTCTTTCATGCAAAGGGAAAATCTGGAAAAGGTGTTTTTTTCTATGAGTGGGGGAGTCATATCAATATTGCATATTCTATCTCTATTTTCATTAAGTCTTCATTAGATATCCATACTGGGATCCCCAGTTTACATAAAGTAAAGCCCTTCTCCATGATGGAAACATACCCATTTCCAAATTTTACATTTTCCTTTCTTCCGTTGCTCACCACAGAAGCAATTTCAGTAAGTAAGAGCTTGATTAAATCTTTGCAAGACTGGAACACATGCTGTCAAAGGAAGTACTATCAAGACTAAAAGAATGAATTATTGGGCATTTTCTGGCTCTGAAAATTAATTTTCAGAATTCAAGTAACTGGACACAACAGACACTACTCTGTTTAACAGTTATGATCATGGTCCTGCTAGATGTCCCTAAATTTGAATCTCTTTGTTACCTAGAGTAGATAAGATACAGCAATGATTGTTCAAACATACTCTGTCAGAGACCTTTGTACAGTGTACTGCTACCGCAAAAACAATCAGTAGCTGCAAAAGCTATTTGCTTTGCCTAGGCAACATCAGGAGCTGGACATGATGACTCACATCATGCCAGACAATGTGACTGCCTGGTATCTCAGAAGATAGTGTATTCCATTATTGTACTATATGATCCTAAATACTGTCATAAACTGCTAATATACTAATGTGTTCATAGTCTATTGATTGATACTGGGAATACTGTTCTGGGTTAGTCAAGCTCATTTGTAATACTGCATATAAGCAGAATTTCTTGGAGAACATGGCAAGTAGGAAAAGGGATTCCACACATACAGCATTAATGTTATAGTTTTTTTTATAGTGTAATAAAACTAATTTTAGTTATAAATCTCTTCACTCTCTTCAAGCATTTGGGACACCATACAAAATTCCAGAAATATTTTAAAATGCAGTAAAAAATATTAAAGGGCTAGAGCCTGAAAGATTTAATAAAAATCTGATTAAGAGTGTCAGAGGGAGAGGGTGAGAGATCTTATTCATATGGGGTCAATAACAATCAAACTGAAAACACAGATAAAATGTTTTGAATATTTTTAAGTCAAGGAGACAGAGACTAAGGGAGACCTGTAAAGGAAGAGGCATACTGGGCCCACCTAGTGAAATGGCTTTAGCTAATGAGGGGCAGTACTGGACAGGAACACAGGGTCCTTGCTGTGTCGTGGTGGGATGAAATATGCACTTGGTGGGGGTGTTAGGGGTCCTAATTCTCCTCCTCCCACTTTGGTTGGTGCAGGGGAATGTGTGCTGCTTCTGCAGGTCTGTGGCTCACCAGGGCCCAGTGCCACTGACTTTTGCCCTAGTCAGTGTGCTTTGGACAAGCAAGGACAGCCTAGGACACAAGGCTGGACATAAGTAGGAGTGTTCTCTCCAGGGGGCTGACACCTGTCTATCTGGTTTACCAACGAGGAAGAGTTTGGATTCAGTCAGGATTTATACTGCTCCAGGACTGAGAAGTGCAAGGATTAGGATGTTTTTACCATTGGTGGATCAGTCTAGATCAGGCATGGTGCAGTGGGGATCCATAAGCAAACTATTTGTTTCACACTGCACAACCTGCAAGTCCCAGAGAAAGCTGCCTAAAAAGTGTCCAAACTGATTGGGATGTAACCTGTAGAAACTGCACACGAGGCATAGCTTTTGAAAAACTATGCCTTTCTAAGCATGGTTGCTCTGCTGAGATATTAATAAGCTCAACTCTGTTCTTCTGGAGACATTATGTGATTGGAAGGCAAAACTGTTAGTTTTTTTTAATTCCTCGATGTTACTTGCAGAGCCAGTGACACAAACTACATCCTGACTTATGGACAGTTTTCAGTCTGGTCCTGATTCTCAGAGCCTGTGAATGCCTCAGCCACACATCTCTCACATGATTATTGCATTCATATACAATAGTTTCCTGAAAATAACATTTTTTCCACACAGTGAAGCATGAGTAAGTAAATGTGAGCAATGTCCATGGCAGACGGCATCAGCACCCTCAAATATTACTGATACATATTCTACATTTGGAGACAGAGGATATCTTTTACACCCTCACTAAAATATAGAAGGCGTAACCAGTTGCACAAGAATTGCAAATATCTTTCCAAATTGTTATAGTTAGATATTGCTGGGTTTACCTTGTATTTTATCATCTAGGATAGTCTACAGTCAGGAGCATAAGAACATTATTAAAGAGAAATGGACTTTTTATGGAAGGGTAGGCATGTGCAGCAGGGGTTTACAGTGTTGCATGCTGTCAGTCAAAATCTGCCAGCAATGTCAATGAAGGTCAGCGTCCCAATATCTCTGCAATCAAAGCTGACAATGACACATTCACTATAGATGTAAGGAAGGCACTTTTCCACTTACTGTCCTGAAGTGAAAAAGTTAAAGTTTTCTTTTAAATATACTGCATATATTATTACAACATAGGTTTGGATTTTCTTCACTGAAAGGAGATAGGAATGATAAAATGAAAAATGAAGAAGTAAAATCTGTCATTTAAACTAATTGTGGCATACTGGTTTATAGTGTTTCCAGAGGTTTATGGTCAGACCAGAAGAAGAGCAATGATGACTAGAAACACAAGTTAAACTAAGAGGGATAACCTATATATGTATATCGTAAGCAAAAGAGACTTGAAAGAAAATAATATAATCTCTGATGATAGTATTTTGTTTCTTCAGTTCACTATGTTTGCATTTATGCTAATGTTTTAGTTGGGAACACAGTGCACTTTTGAAAGAAATTTCCAGTTTTTCCCACTTACTAAGTTTTGTTCACCTCATTCAGCAGATAGAGCTAAGCCATAAGATGTGTTGGAGAAGTGTAAGATCAGCTCCAGGCACTTATGGGTATTAAGTCCATGGGACCAGACCAGAGCCAATCTGACACAAATCCTCTGAAAGACAAGGAGTGAGAGTGTCAGAGCCTCACCTGATACAGTTCTGTTCTTATTTCACTGAATCACTTGCTGATGTAGTTCATACATTCTTCAGCTTCCATGAGGCTGCCAGGAACCAAAGCTGGAGGGAGAAGCCTGTGCAAAACCAAGGTAATCCCAGACATAGTATGATGAGAAACTTGACCAAATGCACATATTACTGGGAAGGTGCTGAGAGCAACCATGTCACATGGTGCAAGAAACCATTAAATGTTAATAACATTTAAGTACTACCAACAGTGTAGACAGAAGATCCCATTGTCAATTCCCTGACAAGCCAGTTCCCAAAAGGTTGTTTTTAAATAGGATTAATTTTTTAATTTTTTTTTTTTCAATTGCTGGATGCAGCCAGTTAGTTTAGTATCAAAAGGCTGCTTAGGTAGCACTGGATTACAGATGCTCTTTTGGTCATTGTACCTAAAGTTCATGTAAATACTAATGTAATCAATTTTATACAACATGTCCCCCATTCGTGACTCCCAAAACACTTGGACTGACTCAGGAATATAGCTGAAGAATCAGATGTAATGCACCTGCCATTCAATTCCAAACACCAGGCTTTGAAACAATTACCTGCGACCATGTAGCTGAATTGTTTGTACTACTTAGACACAAAATAGTAGCCATGAGCTCTCACAATGTCAACTTTAAAGTAGCAGTCTTGTCTTGTACTTTTCCCTTGGAACTTCACTCTAACTACTCATGAGGGCCCACCAGGCCCTTGCCTAGGTTCAACAAGATTTCCCTTCTGTCTCATCTCAGCTATTACAAGCTGTGCTATGCATACATGATCAGGAAGCCCATGCCTTCACTATGCTTGATGGACCCTCAGAGACAGGTTTCATAAAGACCAAAGTTAGCCACAACTGATTCAAAAGATGAGAGAGAAAGGCTCAGAGTGAGAAAGAACACCCTGAAAGCCTTAATACACCAAATAAAATCTTATGGTTGATTTACTAGACTGGATTCCTTTACTCCCTCCGAGTTCCTTTACTACCCCTATGCCTACAGAGCTATGTAACTATGGGACAGACACGGTTTTATACTTTCAGTTACTGACCATATTTAGATGTGAAATGAGGATGAAAACACAGCTGACTACAGCAGGAGATGTCCAAATGGACATCCTGAGTGAAAATCTGAAACATTTGCCTCCAAGAAAATACTTCTTGAAAAAATACAATTTCCTCTCAAAACCCAGTCCCACCTGGAACATTTTATGTCAATTGAAATAACAACATTGAACTGTCATAAGACAGCATGAGAAAATAATGGAGAAAACAAGTGAGTATCATGGGATGGAAGTTTTATTACAAGTTATGTACAAACTAGGATTATTAACAGAAAACTGGCTCATTTTGTTTTCATAGTTGTGAAACCAGTAACTACCTACCTAAGAACTTACTGATATTTTTAGTAGATATCAGGACCCTGATGTGGTCTTTGACTTCCTGAAACTTAGGACATCTCTGCTAAATTACCACACCAAAAAGGTTGCCCCCCCCAGGAACCTACTCAATGTATTATTTCACTATCCCAGCTGCCTTTCATGACTCTCTCCTCCAGCTAAGCCCATGTATACTCTGTAGGAATACATTGCTTTATGTATGAACTCAGCAATTCTTTCTTATTTCGCCTGTTCCTCAGCATTCTTCCCTCACAGAAATTTCAGCCCAGACAGTCAGCTGGAGCAGTATATAAATCCAGACCATCTTCTGTTTTTTTCCCAAGTTATTGTAATGATGACACCCAGCATCGAGGACTTGGGTTCAAATCCTGATGGTCAGAAATACAACGTTCATTTTCCATCAAGACTGATGAAATGTGTTTTTTAAGCATAGGAATCTCAGAAATGATTTCATAAAATTGAATTCCTGATAGAGAAGAGAAGTATTCACAAGAGAAGAAAGAACACAGAGCAAATATCTTGCAATGATATGTTTCATACATCCACCCTGGGAATTTGGCACCCAAATAGAGGTTTAGAAGAGCTGAAATGGTAATATAAATCACCTGGCAATTCATTATGAAGTGATTATATATATTTTGGAAGATGTCACATGACATAACTGCATTAATTAAAATGGAGTGAATATATGGCATCTTGTAATATTTTTCAATATATCAAAGGATCATTTGGAACATGACTTCTGTCCCCATTGGAGGACTTCAAGGGTACTTCCTGCTTCAGAAACAGTTGTTGGCTTAAGTCTTTGTTGGTTTCATCATCAGCTGTGATTAATTTTGGAAGAACCATTATATTTTTTAAAAAAAAAAGACAAATAACCAGTAAACGCTGTGAGCAGTACCCTAAAAAATATTTTGATTTTTTTTTGTGTTCACATGGCCTCCACTACTACAGTCTGGATTTTAGTTTTGCAGACAAGGTCAAATACTAGGAAGATGTGCAAATACTAGGAAGGTGCATACAGTATTCAGGGTCCCTTCTTTTGTTTCAAGTGAAAATTGGGAACAGAGTGTGTAGAGGTTGCAAGTACTTTCTAACTTCCAGTACTGTTAACATTCAAAAGGAAGGAGTGCCCTGACAAAATAATGAGCTGAGCTGAAAGAATGTGGGGTTCTTAAAATAAATTACTATGGGGAATCTTTTTATGTACTTTCTTGTTGCTAACCCCCTTAAGATTGAAATCCTCCAGTTCTCCATCTTCAGCAAAAGGGAAGGGACAGAGCAGAAAGACAGGTGCATCAAATATTAAAACACTATAACACCAAAACAGAATTGCACTAATTTTGCTGTGTGGATGAAACTGTGGCAGCACTGCTTATCTGTGACAACAGAAAGGAACATGGGAAGAGTAACTTATCATCATCAACAAAGAAGTTCTTTAGAATAAGGAAAATGGAGTGATCCCGTAAGCTGCTTTATCTCTCTCTCTAATTCACTATGAAATTCTGCTAGAACTCTCCTTTGATGGTGAGAAGTTAAGCACTCTGTGCTTTACCTGCTTTTAAGTATTAAGGATCAACGTTTGAAATCACAGCAGTGTGAGTACTCATTTCCAATGATGTCTGCTTTTATAGATACCATTTTCCTTGTTACCTTTAGACATTCTGCCAAGCTTCTGGAAGAGAAAAATTCTGTTCTTAGATGAACACAGCAGTTTCATCTTAGGAAAATAGGAGCTAAATTCACATGCATCTGATGGCTCAGTTTGGCTCTTAGCCCAGAAGTGAATTTTTTCTTAGGTTATTTTAGAGATCAGTATCGCTGTTTGAATCTGATTTTCTTTACAGCAAAGACAACAAAACTTCCTAAACCGGGAAACCTAATTAGCATGCTATGTACCTACCGTAATAATCAGGATGTATTCTATTTAATTACAAAATGAATGTTTGCATTGCTGTGTGGGATTCTCAGTGAGGTAGTGTTCTTTACAGTGCCTGGCACTGTAAAATTGCACCTTGTGAAAAAGGGAGCTTCTCCAGAGAATTTAAGGCTGCAGCAGGTGACTTTCCCACTTATGTCACTCATGTGACATAATCTGTTAATGTCTGACCTATACACAAAGGCACAGAAAGTGCTGTTTGATACCAATTTAATTAAATTGCAGGAACTTTTGCATGGGAATATTCATACTGTGGTTTAATTTCTGTTGATAAATTTACAGACATGAACTAAATTTGCAGAATCAGTCTTAAGTTGACATAAAAGAGTATAATCACAAAAATTGTACCAGTTAGCTAAATGGATATAAGTTAACCCTGAAGCTCTCTCTGGGAAGAAGAAAGCCTCAGAAAGGGAAAAGCATCTGACCAGACCAATTCTATTTATTATTTAAGGTTAAAAGATACGAAAACCAATCTGAGAGTATTCCAAAGCTACTCTGTATTGAAAATCACCTATTTAAAAACTCACACTTTCAAATGCAGATTTTGGAACTGCAAGTCATCTCAGACTAACCCTGTGGCAAGAGTTTCTGAGGAACTAGTGAAGTCTGTGCTCTTTCACACATGCCTGCTCCCTGCAGCACATCCTGTTCATCCCAGCATGGAACCAGATGCACATGCTATGCCACCACCTCTGTTCCCCCTAGGATAGAATGATGCAAAGAATGAGACGATTCTTCATGTTAGTCACAGTCGCTAAATAATTCATTTTATATGTAATAGGGCAACAGAGTTCTGATCAGGTATGCACACAAATATTTGAACTTTAAATTTAGTAGAAGGCTCCGAGGAGACCTTTCTGTGGCCTTTCAGTTTCTTAAGGGGGCCTACAAGAAAGCTGGGGATGGACTTTTTAGGCTGTCAGGCAGTGATAGGCCTAGAGGGAATGGATTAAAACTAGAGATAGGTCGATTCAGGTTAGACATTAGGAAGTTTCTTCACCATGAGGGTGGTGAGACACTGGAACAGGTTGCCCAGAGAGGTGGTGGAAGCCCCATCCTTGGAAACTTTTAAGACCAGGATGGATGGGGGAGCAACCTGATCTAGTGGGAGGTGTCCCTGCCATTGGCAGGGGAGTTGGAATCTTTAAGGCCCCTTCCAACCCTGAAAATTCTATGATTCTATGATTCTATCTATGCCACATAGCTTTTATAGTAATTAAAAATCAGAATACAGTCATACTAATTTCACCATCAACACTCAGAGGAACAGTATAAAGTAACAGCAGGACAAGAACTGACAGAGGGATTATGATAGTATTTAGATTGTAAGGAAAAATGTAAATTACAAATAATGAAGAAGTATTGCAGAGATCTATAATCTCTGTATGAAGATAAACAACAGGTTTTTGAAATGCCAAAAAATTACTCCCATGACAAGGCAATGTCACGGTGGGAGAGGAAAAATAGTGACAAATAGTTTGTCAGAAAAGAAAGAGCATTTGATTATCTCTCCAGCTGGGACACTGGATTTTCTTCTTATTATTGTGATTTGCAAGACTCTGGATGGAGCTGGGCAATTGCTACAAAAAAGGTAGTTGGGCAGCAGCTGTTCAAATTAAAGAACTTCTTTTTGGCTGCACCACACATTTCATCGGGTGCAATCATCTTCTGAATTGCTCAAGGGATATATTTTTTCTCTGTTAATGGAATTTATTATTTTTTTTTTTAATAATCACGTGAAAGCACTTGGTAGGAACTTCAAGACAAAACTATTTGTACATCCATTTCAAAAACCTCCTCCTGCTTTCTGGTGGATATTTTCAGATATCCGATCAGAGATCAAGAAGGCTATTCTGTGGTAGTGCTGAGCAAACATACACTGTTAACAATTTAGCAAACAATGAATACTCGGTGTTTAGTTAAAGAGAAAAGATCAACTTGTAGACTAAAATAACTGGCACACTTGCCAAAACAGGACTGTTTGTAAATAGCTGACAAACAGAAAAATAGCAAATAACCATACCCATCATCTGCTATGAAGTTTGTGCCCTCTAATTCCTAAAGCCAAATAAAACTTCCTACCAAATGTGTCTGGTGAATAGCCTCAAAGCTGAGTTACTGTGATTTGTTATCTGCCAAATAACACACAGTTGCTGTGAGCATTCTGTATTTATTTATTCTAAATTAATGCATTTGAGAATCTTGGAAACAGTCTTATTTATCCATAGGAAAAAAAAAAAAAAAAAGATTAGCTCAAACACTTTATTGTGGAGTATTCACATAGACTTCACAGTGCATCATTTTGAAATCCTGAAGCTTTCAATTATACTTAAAAAAAACAACCAAACACCACCCCCCCCCCCCCCCCCCCTCTTCAACACAACAAAAAAAACCCACCCCGCCGACCAAAAAACCCAATACAAAAAAAGTT
>JANHFX010029733.1:30331-85223 GCA_027560015.1 Chloroceryle amazona
TCCACTGAGGTAGTCACCTTGTCATAGAAAGCCACTAGATTCGTCAGGCAGGATTTGCCTTTGATGAAGCCATGTTGACTGTCTTTCATCACTCCACTGTCCTCTATCGGCCTTGTTAGAACCTCTAGGAGAATCTGCTCCATGATTTTCCCAGGCACAGAGGTGAGGCTGACGGGGTGATAGTTTTCAGGGTCCTCCTTTATACCCTTTTTAAAAATGGGCATAATGTCCAGTCCCCAGGGACTTCACCTGACTGCCAAGACTTTTCAAATATGATGGCAAGTGTTTTGGTGACTACATCAGCCAATTCTTTCAGGACTCTGGGATGAATCCCATCAGGTCCCATAGATTTATGTATGTTCAGGTTCCTCAGGTGGTCATGAACCAGATGTTCACATACAGTGGGAGGGACATCGCCACCCTGGTCCCCACTCTGGTTTAACCTGAGAGGTGTTGGGACAGAGGTTGTCAGTGAAGACTGAGGAACAGAATTTATTGAGAACCTCAGCCTTCTCCTCAACTGTTGTTACTGGCCCACTGCTTTTACTCTTCGGGGTGGGGGGGTATGTTTTCTTTCACCTTCCTTTTTTCATTGACATACCCATAGAATCCCTTCTTATTATTCTTTACATCCCTTGCCAAGTTCAGCTCCAATATTGCCTTGGTCCTCCTGACTTCATCCCTACACAATCGGGCAGCATCCCTATACTCTTCCCAGGGTACCTGTCCCTGCTTCCACCACCTGTGAAGCTCCTTCTCGCTTTTTAGTTTGACCAGTAGGTCATGGCTCAGCCACACTGGTCTCTTCCCTTCGTTGCTTGATTTCTTACACCTGGGGATCAAAATCTCTTGCAATCTATGAAAGGTGTCCTTAAAAACCTGCCAGCTCTGTTCTGCTCCCTTGTCTCTGAGGACTGTTTCCCAGGATATCCTGTTGACTGACTCCTTGAAGAGCTGGAAGTTTGCTTTTCAGAAGTTCAGGGTCCTGACTGTGCTTTCTGACTGATTTTTGACCCTTAGTACCTTGAATTTTAACAGTGCATGGTCACTGAAACCCAGGTTGCCACCAATCTTTATAACCCTGATGAGCTCATTTACACTGGTAATCACCAGATTGAGTATGGATTCCCATCTGGTAGGGGTGTCCACTTCCTGCCTCAGGAAATTGTCGTCAAGGCACTCCAGGAGACTCCTGGATTGCCTGCTGCTTCCATCAAATGTTGGGATGGTTAAAGTCTCCCAGCAGGACAAGAACCTGTGAACGCGATGCTTCCTGTAGTTGGAGTAGGAACGCTTCATCAAGAGTTTCCTCTTGATGGGGTGGCCTGTAGTAGACTCCAACCACAAGGTTCCCCTTGTTGCTTTGATTTCTGATGCCTACCTGTAAACTTGCAACCTGCTCGTGGCTATTCTTTAGGGACATGTCCTCGCATTCAATCCATTTCTTAACATACAGTGCAACTCCTCCACCCCTCTTTCTTCTTCTGTCCCTTCTGAATAGCTTGTAACTGGAGCTACACTCCAGTCATATGATTCATCCTACCATGTTTCAGTAATGGCCACTACATCATAGTCTTCTAGTAGTATGGTGGCCTCCAATTCCTCTTGTTTGTTGCCCATGCTTTTTGCATTCGTGTAGAGGCACTTCGGCTGGGCCATTGGCCTTATCATCTTTCCAGGGAAACACCCCTTTATTCCACGGATGCATTTCCCTGAAGTTTCTCTATTGGCAACTACCACCTGAAGGGGATCTGGCTCGTCTCTGCAAGACCCTGACTGCAATATTTTGTTTCCAGCATGCTTATGGGCTTCCATGATTTCTAAATTTCTAGCCTTTGTCTTGAATAAAGTGGCAGAGCAAGAGTCTACACCAGTCAACTAGCCTTTTAACCTTGGCATGCTTCCCTTGGGCTTATTCCTAGCTGATCCAGTTATATCCCCTTCCCCCTTCATATCTAGTTTAAAGCCCTATCAATCAGCCCTGCAATCTCCTGTGCAAAGAGTCTCCTCTCCCTTTTTGAAAGGTGCCCCCCATGAGATGCCAGCAAGTCTGGTGCTGTATAAGTCATCTCATTGTCAAAGAACCCGAAGTTGTTATGGTGACACCAGTTATGAAGCCATAAATTAATAGACTGTATGTCTGTCAATTATTGAGTCTCTACCTGAAACTGGAATAAGAGAAGAGAATAAATATAACCTGTGCTCCAGATCCTCCCACCATCTTTCCCAGGGCTTTAAAGTCTCTCTTCATCCTTCTCAAACTATTATTTTCAACTTGATCTCCCTCTATATGCAAAATTAGTAAAGGGTCTGAGGGCAGCACCAAACTGGAAAGTTTCCTAGTGATGTCCTTAATCTGGGCTCCAGGGAGACAACACACTTCCCTGTGGGAAGGGTCAACCCGACATATCGGACCCTCTGTTCCCCTCAAAAGTGAGTCCCCCAGGACTACAACCCTTCTTTTTTAATTATTGGATTTGAGCAGTTGACTTTTTTGAGTTTGGACATGCCTCTGCTGTAGGTAGTTCAACACCAATATCTTCATTTGACTGGTCCCTTTCAGCTAGAGCCTCATATCTGTTCTGGAGTGAAATCGGGACTTTCCCTGGGGATGAGGTGGGCAGGGTAGGAGGTCCTCTGCTGCCTCACCCTTGAACTATCCTCCACTCACTCCCCTCCTCCTGGTTACTGCTTCTGGTCTTACGTGGGCAGGATGCAGGGCCCTCTCTTCTTGGGTGCTGCCAGAGCGGTGCCCCTGTTTCTGTTTTGGGGGGGAAGAGCCTGGCTCTTGGAAAGCTCTTAGGGAGAAATCAACCAGTGTGTAATCAATGGAGCTTTCAAGTGACAACAAATAAAATTAGCCAATAAAAACAGAGTTAAGGGAGAGAAAATACAGCAATTCTTAACCACTGTTTTAGAATGAAAAGAACAGTGAGATGACTGAATTTGCATAGCCATAGCTTACTTGTTGCTGTTCAAGCGAAAGGAGGTACAATAGGACATACTGTTATTTACTGGAAAGTTTGTTCCTCCCTGTGCCACATCAGAAGTTTTGGAAGCTGAGAATCTAGTTATTAATCTTCCTTCTACTATTTCTCATTCCTGTGGTTATTTCCATCTGAGCACATACATCAGCAAAATTAACGCACCAAATGTACAGGAAAAAACCCAACCTTTAAACGCCTCAAAAGCAATTGCCTGAGGTTTTAAACAGAGTGGACTTTTAACAGGTGCCAAAATTTATCACTGAACTAAAAAAATCCTCCAAAATTAATCATCAGACTTGCTGGTTCACATCATATGAAGTGGCACTTTGTTCAGCAGCACTTTAGTCCACAAGAGGATTCAGGTATCTTCTTGGGTAGTACAGTGACAGCAGATGTAAAGGAAACACTACCTATATGGTCTCCTCTCTCATTATGCTCTATCTGCTTTTTAAGCTCAATGTATTGACCTAGCCCTTTTATTCAGCAAGTGTCATGACATGTCCAGGTTCAGTTCTAGCACCAAAAGCATGGTGCCATGTTTCATGGCTCACTGACACATGATGATCATGCAGATGGAAAACAGTAGATATGGTCAGCAGATGGAAGGGCTGCAGAAAGGCTTCCTGAATAGAAGTGAATTGCTCATTAACAAAGTAAAGTAATGCAGCCGTTGAATTCAAGCTTAAATATGGCCAATGCAAAAGAGTGGTTGGTACAAAGTTCTCAGCATCAATGTCAGAGGCTATTCCTCACCTGATTAATGCATAAATTTTAATTCAGATGCTACTTAATATTTTGTCTAAAATTAGTATTTTCAGAGCTGAATAACCTGCAATTTTGTAAGTATCAGTCATCAATTTATTCAAACATATCACTACAGCATTAGAATACGTTCCATACACTGACTGTCCATAAAATTCTGTGGTGACTGGTTGAGCCAAGAGAAGCTGTTTCAGCACTCACCGTTACTTCCAGGGAGCACAGAAACGTAGCAAAACCTGATCCTAAATTGTAGAGCTATTGATGCCAAACCTATGATTTCAGCAGTGCAAGACACAAAATCATTCCCAGATTTGGATAAGCAACAGAAATTAAAATGGCAAAAGTATCTGTATATGTTATCCAAGCAGAGACCAGTTCAGTTTTTGAAAACCAAGCCTTGTGTTCAAAAAGTATTTCTCTTCCAATAAAACAGTGACGTGAAATCTAACTGAAATAAATTGCACCCGTCAGAAGTTTACATGTTTTCAATGCTATGTCTTAACAATTAAGAAATATAAAGTGGTATCTTTTTTACATATCAATCTACAAAAAAGCCTTAACATTTACAGAAAGCTGTCAAATGTAAAAAACTTATTTAATGAGAATTAAGTGGATTCACACTTTACAGTACATTAATTACAAAAGCTAAAAATGCACTAGCCATTGAAAAATTGCAGTATCACAGTACTTTTAATTCAATTGCTGCTGAGCCTCTTAATGTGATAATTAATTGCTTCATCAGAAAAAGCTTTTTACTTCTTAAATGAGGTGTGAGGAAAGGGGAAGTACAGAGTTAAGTAATTATATTTCTAAGGGAGAATATGAAACAAATTAAATGCATCTGCACTAGAACTCAATATGAAATAGTTTTCGCATCTTATGAACATTTTCAATATTGCAGATCTCATTTGCATCCTAAATCAACATGAAACACTGTAAAAGTTTTTTCAACTAAAAACTTAAGAAAAATTTCAGCTTATGCAAAGCAGAATATTTTTCTCTTATATGTTCAAAACGCCTTGATTTTGCTTTTACATTTTTTTTTTGTTTGTTTTGTTTTGTTTTTTTTTCTTTGACTTATTTTTGTTATAAATTACATTTCCAAACAAACAAAACATAATGAAACTGAACTTTTAGGAAATTATGCAAAATCCTGTATGAACAATTTGTAACTTATTTTTCAAAACTTGTTATAAATTGATATGTCAATAAAGGTAGCCTGTTCCAGCAGATTATTTCACACTTGACAAATCCACACATTTTGGAAAAAAAAAAAGATTATGCCAAGTTATTTTCAGTCAACTTTCTCTGATATCAATATCTCAAATCTGTGAAGCATTAGACCATATGAAACTATTACAAATATTGAATGTGTATCTCCATCTAAATTATTTCATACTTCTTCACACAAGAAAAGTAAATGCAGCAAGAGATCAATCTGACTGTAAATATCTAAATATGTCCTTTAAAAGCCAAAGGAATGTCAGATACAATTTATTTTCAGCCAGTGCAAACTGAGACATTAAGTGGCAATTCTACTTCCATTAGCTAAATCTGGCAAATATGCAACTGTTTAAAGGTGTTGTCAATAGCCATTGCACAATTAACTATTTGTACTGATGCCTTATTAAATTACCCTTTTCAAGTAGGTATAATAAACTAGGAGTTCACTGTACAGATTTTCATGGTGAAAGTCCAGATCACTGGAAAATTTATTTAAAGAGAATGCAATCCACTGAGTAATGAAGTAAATGTCAAATGTTTTTTGGCAAATAAATCTGAGTTGTCTTAAAACTTTTTTGGCAGATCTATCTGAAGACAACACTGATAATAAAAAGCCTTCAGATGAACAAATTAATGGAGTTCTAAGCTTTTAAATGCACTGCATCTCTAGCATCAAACCCTGCTTGGTTGGGAATGGAGATGGCAAGACGGCCAGAGCTAATAACTTGGATGTTTGTTCAAAGTACCATTGACCTCTGTTGGTTTAATTACAATTTATGCTATGGTGCTCTAGAAAGAGCTGTTGTGGCTGCTGCCCACCTCCAGACACAGGAAGAGGTGCGTGGCCATCCCTGCAATCTCTGGAGCCTGCTTTCTCCAGCTGTCCTTTCCTCTGATCAGCTATGCAGCTGTAGGAGAGGCAATCCTCCTCCTGGTTCCAGGGCACAGACACAACAAAGAAAGCTTCAGTGTAGGAACAGATACCCCCACATTGGACAGCTGCTAGCGATCATCGAGCTCTTTGTGGCTGTCAGGATGAAGTCTGGTGCCAAAACCAGTTCATGCTATGTGGGCATTTCACCCTCTTCCCTGGACAGCAATTAAGCACTTTCATTATGCTTTTAAAAAAAAAATATTTGTCCTGCTTGCTATTCCACACAAACAGCACTAGCATTAACCATCCACAAAGTTTTCAGACTCTTTTTTGCAACATTTCTTTTTTAGCATCACTGTCAGTTGCTGAAAGGCATGGTGAATTACCCGCAGACCCTCATCTTTGTGTCAATTTGCCACTGTTGAAATGAAACATTAATGGCCACAGATTGACAAGATGAAAATGTTGGAAAATTGGAGTTTTGTCTTTCCAGATCTCTTCCAGGGCTGGGCTGCTGATTTATATTACAAAGTGTAAGCTAGCCAGGCATGCATCCTTCCAAGACTCAGCTGTGTGCTTGGAACTGACCTCAAAGGAAGAACGGCACTGACATTTGCTAGCAGATTTTTGACTGTTTCAACACAAAGGCTTTATCTTAAATGTAACATCAAACCACTTCCAATATTTATAACTTCCTCAGCTACATCATATACTCTTTAAACATTTTCTCTATGTACAAGTATTTTCTCCTCTTCATAGCTTTATTTTATTAGTAGTTTCAGTGTGGTGCTTTTCAGGATGGTAAAGTTATAATGTCCAAACATAGGGTTGTGAATTTATCCTTTTAAAGCGTACCTTAGTATATTTGGTCAGTTCGTTTTATATCAAGCATTTATTTAAGTGGTTTTAATTTTATTGACAGTTTATAATGCCTTCCTAATATTCTTATCATTGATTTTAATACTGCAACGGTGTTATTCATGATGACACCTATTGGAAAGCAAGCTTCAGTTATATCAATAGATGCTATTATTATAACATTGATAACAGTAATATTTGATAGTGGCATAAAATGTGATGCATTGGCAATTAACTCATTAATATAGATATCATTAGCCAAAAATGTCAGAGTTGTTTTAGTGATTTTTTCATTGGCTTCTTTTAACAAATTCTCTGATCACTGGCTCAGTTTTATATTTTAAAATGTGTATTAGCCACAAAAGTTTTTTTGAAAACTAAATAACATCATCCCTTTTAAATAAGAAAAGACGGGTTTTTATAACTCAGAAGATACAGTGAGTGGTGAATCAACAGTCTTAGTAATACAGTACATGAAACTCCAGCACAGAATATTCAAAAATAAAAGATTTACCAAAACATAACTGTGACTTTCTGCTTGTTGCTTAGCAACCACAATTGATCTAGCAAAAAAGGTCACCTGACTGAGGAATTGCTGGTGGCAATATTACTCCATCATTTTTCTTTTTCACACTAAACTGATGAAGGTTCTATCAGAAACAGCTATTAATTGTTTCTTTCTTTTCTCTCCAGCTACTTAATTATACAGTAGAAACATTTCTATTGCTATTACTGAAATGAAGAGAGCACAATGTAAAGCTTAAAAAATTATCAGACATATTCAAATACATCTAGATCTAAAAGAACGAATATTGCAAGCTGCAACTCGCTGACAACTCTGTCATCCAAAAATAACAGATGCAGTGAACTGTTCATATAGCAACAGAATAACCATTTTTACCACACCTGCACTGATGGACAATTTGCAATAATCTTTTAAAAACCACAGACTAAGAATAGTTGTTGTTTTGATGACTCAGGTGGAATTCACTACCACATTTGTCTTGTTTTCATCATTTTTAAACATTTGCATTTTCGTCTTTTGACTGAAAACACTTCTGGTCCTCTACAACATATATAAAAAACACAATCTTTTAAAATCCTCCTGTCAACCTGGAATCACACAGCCTCTTACATTACCTTGTACTTGTCCTTAATGGCGACCCACAGTGAACTCCACACTCCCTACTTTCAGATGTTCAACATCCTTCCTTTGTTAAAAGCTGCTGATCAAAAAAGGAACATTGTGTTCACTGTGTTTCCCTCTATTGCCACTCACAATCATTTACAGGAATTACGCTAAAACACTGGGTATGGTCAAGAGCAATTTCATTTAACCACATACTGCATTTTTGGTTTTCTTTCTACAATACTAATTCCTTAAGTAAATAAGAAAAGGGAATGGATATCTGTGTTCATATACTTGGCCCATCACGAGCAGTCAAATATAACTTTGAGTCCAGGTGTGGCAAAAGATTAATCTGAAAAAAAAGTAAATTGCCTTTTTACTTTTTTTTTTTTTTGTCTTTGAAATGAGTGTTCTGTGTAAGCCCAGATGATATTCATTCTTTTAAGAAGTGAAGAAATGTTACCTAAATAGAGCATATATCCAGTTTCACTTTTTCTCTGTATCATATTCAGATCTGGTAGATGGGATTTGATGTTGTTTCCAATAATGCTTCTATGGCTTTTTCTGTAAAAGCTTAAGAAGGACACAGCATCAGAGAGTCTTTAGTGGCTAATACCCTACCCCTTTCTCTCACATTACAGCTCCAAGTGACCATTTTCATGCCAAAAGGTCACCAACATCCCCATCCCCATGGAACCAACGTGCATCAACCTTCTAACCTTTGCCACTGAGAGATGATAGCTATTTGGGCTGCAATTCCTTCATTACAGATGGTCCATATTTTATATTTAGTGTGGGAGGTCAAACTTAGGAAAGCAATTTCTCTTAAAGCTAAGAGGTCCAATAATCTAAGATTTGCTGTTGGCTTATGGGTGAGTGGGCAGTAATGGGTTTATGGGCAGCTCTAGATTTTTTCACTTCACAGGGGAGGGAATTCCATCAATATAAATTTTTAGGATTGGGCCGTTACCATTGTTTATTATTCAATGAGCGCTTATTAGATTGTATCTAAGCACACTACAGCAAGCAGAGAGTATCCTTATAAACAGCCTTGCAGGCTGGATCAATACCTCAAGGCATTTACAATCTTCTTGAAACAGATTAAATGGTGCTATTTTAAAATTCTGGTTTTAAAGCTTATAAGTGGTTATGCAGTTTTGTTAGTAAGAAAAGCATTCATTCATTCTCATCATTAATTGCAGTGGTTAATCTTCTGTTAAAGCAAATTGCATCTTAATACAGAGACCACCTTTGGTGGAAATAACCTAACATTTCATGGCAAATCAGAGGATTGAGCAAATCCTGAAACCAACAATAAAATTTAAAGCCTCAAACTTCAAAATAGTGGTTAAAAGATATTTGCTCTATGTTAAGAGGGAACATTTTGATTTCATTTCTGAATCCATTTTGTATCCATTTTTGTAAAATGGAACAAGTATTATAGCCCAAATACTGCAAATATTTATGCACATGCTTAAATTCATACACCAAGTCCCAAGCCAACAAAGCATTTGAGGACACTGTTATTTCCAGTTCTGCTCAGGACAACATTCAGGCATGTGCTTTTACTTGCTGGGAAATGACAGATCCACACATAGTGTTTGGAGTGCAAAGGAAGAGTTTATAACCCATAACACTGTTAAGCAATTCCAGTTCTTGAAGGTCAATGTAGTCTATGGCTAAAAATATCTTTTAGTCCCACAAAACTGCTTCAAGACTGAAAAGCAGTTTTGAAGCTGCCCGGTGAATAAGCAATTTAAGTGCAATTTGCCATTGTCTATATGATCATGTTCTCTTTTAGCCACAAATATTCACAGTAGTCTTAAGAAAACATGAATTTATCAAAGATAACATTGGCCAAAGCTCCCTATTCAAAAAGAAAGCTTGCTTCAATCAGGAAGCAGAAACAACATAGGGTCAGTGCATCAGGAAGAACTAGTAAACATGCTCTTCCTATGGCTTCTGGATGCTGTGTAGAGCATCCTCAGCTTAAAACCATACCCTTTACATAGTTTACACCAGTAGTTTTTAAGTTTCTAGCTTTTTCTTTTAATAACAGATCCACAAATTAGAAAAGGAAATCATTAGTCAGACAACAAATAGTATTTGTGATGAACACCCTGGGCCCAAGAGAAGAACACAACTGATTTCTAAAATCAAATTTCTTTAATGTTTATTTGCACCTAGATATGTCTTTAACACTTGCTGAAACCTACACATGAGATTTCAAATGAGTGTGCCTGATTCTCTGGTGAGCTGGACATAGCTGCCTGCTGACCAGGTGCTGTGCTGGGAACACAGAACCCCCTCCTGCTGCAGGGTGCCCGTTCCCTACTGCTCACCTCTCATTACAAAGAAGCTGAATAGGGTGCAGCCTGGCATGCACAGAGGATTTGGTGGCAAATAAGAGTCAAACTTTTACATGCATATCATCTTCCAAAGATGCAGCATTAATGCTAGTGAGGCTTTCAAATAGCATCTAGCCTCCAGTGCCAGGCACCTCGGCAGTGGGAAGTATCCACACACTTACTAGATCCCTCTGTGTGTCAGAGGGGGATGCAAATGGGAAGCATGTGCTAAACACCTTAAGACCATCTTGATCCATTAGGAAAAGCTGCAAGGAGCTTGTGCCACATGTTTGCCTTGAGAGTGCCTGGAAATGTGTGGGTTCAAAACTGGACATTTGGAGAGCATGGCGTGGGGACTGGTGGTGATAATGGTGACTCTGGACATAACACTGGGCTGATATGACCCTTGATATGACCTTACCCTGATCAATAGGGTTACCAGCATTTTTTAAATGTACAGCTTCGCACTGTATTTTTGTCACAGTGCAAAGGGAATCAGTTTCTTTGGTCTCTTTTAGAACATCTGTGACATGATTTTTCCCACATAAAGCTGTGCCTTCACAAAACAACCATTTTGTAAATTGTGTCAAATTCTCAGAGTGGCTCTGATGGAAATAAAGGGACCAGAATTAACTTGCTGTTGTTAAAACTTCTCTGATGGTGCTTTTCCTCTTTTGTTAGGGTCAAAGATTTACAGTTTAATAATATTTGTGTACAACACTTCCATAATTTAAGGCAAATCTAATACAGAAAATCTTTATTGATGTTGCCTTCAATATTGTGTTATCCAAAAACTAATATGGTATTCCTCACTGCAATGCAACACCAGAGTCAGTGACTATAGGTATGCTTACATGAGACTTAGTTAAGGCAGCTATACAGCTTTTAGGGCTTCAAATCATATTTCAGATTCCAGCAGCAGTTTAAGACCAGCTTACTTCACTCTCCAGGAGTTACTGTGGGGCCCTGGACACAGTTATAGTTCAGCAGCCTGTGCTGACCCAGACACAGGCTCAGAAGTGTCCATGTGTGGACATAGCCGGATCTACACAAGCACCTGCAGGTTGTTCCTCATCTTGCAGAAAGGATCTTTTCATTTTCTTTATCTACTTTACACTATCTCCTATGCTAATGATTGGGCATATTTTACACTTTCGTTATGTAATCGCTGAACAAAAATTTATTTCTGTAGTGTTTGTGATGTATACTCCTTAAAACAGAGACTGTCATTGCATTTGATCCTGAGCAGGACCTCATGCACTGGTATCCTGGTCCCTGATAGGGTGTCTCAGCTGCTATCACAACTCACCTTTTCTGATGCATTATGGCAATTAATTTCTTTTTCTTTTTTTTTTTTTTTTATAGCTTGTCTGCTATTCTCACATTTAATGAATGATCTATGTAAAAGCTGCACTGTGGAACTAAAGCCATCTGCCCCATGGTTACAGACACATTCCTGCTTCAGGGTCTACACTATAATCTATCATAGCTCAAAGCAGTTAATATTAAAATGATGCCCTGTGAATGCATGAAGGTTATGGACAGAACCAATTTGTTTATACAATTGTGTTTTGCCACAGAGTGAATTAAGTTACAGGGTATTCATCAAAATTGAATTACCACAGTGTGAGCTAACAATTTTCCAAAAACATTGTGACATGAGCACAAAGCAGCCCACGTCAGCCACAAGGAATTGCTGCTGTCTTGCAGGTTGCAGCTGAATTGCTTACCAAAACAATTAGACAAAAACAATCCACAGAAAGCTGGAAGTTGCCAACAAGTAGAAAACAGTGACAAGTGTAAAACTGCTTATTTCTTTCTCAGAGGAGCCAGGAGAAAGGAGACACCTTCCATGGTGGGATGTCAATGGGAGCAGTCAACAGGGACTTCTCAGGGTAAGGAGGTCTAGTCTCTTGGTGGGACAGGCAGGACTTCTGTCCTAAAATATTTCTGGAAAATAGGATCTTTCAGTTGACCATTTACTCTTTAGTTTTCTTTTTAAAACCTCCCTGAATGAGATGGAACAAGAAACCTACTCTCTTAGCTCACATTTCTTTACATGAAATGTTAGATGATACTGAAAAAATGATCGTGTTTCCGTGCAGGAAAATTTAGGAGGGCAAACAGAGTCAGAGGAAGATTCTATCCCTCATTTTCACTCATCTCATACTGTAAAATAGAGAAGACAATTCTAGAAAACAAATAAGGAGGTGTAACTGGGGAGACATCTTTTCATTCATCTTTAGGTTTTTCCTCTAAGAAAGTTTGTTTTGCTAATTGTCCTCAATTGAGAGAAAACTGAATCATAAAAATCCTGCTTAAATGGCATTTTAGTTAACTACAAATGGAGTTTAAAGGGTGAAATAATTTTAAGAGCTTTGAAATGTTGCTGTTGGAAAAAAACATAAAAGTCGAGGGCCTAATTTATTTAATCTTTAATATTTTTTTTTTAAATAAAACTATGTCATCCCACTTTTCTTAAGGAAACATATTGTAGAAGGATGGATGTGTCCTTAAGCTTTCAAGCCAATAGAAAATTCACAAATGTTTGTCAGAATGTTTGTTTTTTAAAACTACAAAATGACATTTTATAATCCAGTGTCTTATAATAGTTGTATTTCTAGCTGCAAAAAGTATCTTTGTCAAAATATTGCAAACCCAGCCCTTGTTAGACAGTTTGACCTGCTGAGGCTTGGAGAAGAGCAAAGTGGTTCAATCAAACCACTCCAGCATAACTGCTTTAGCCCTGAATGAGTGCTCAGACTATAGGAACAGACTTGAGACACCCACCGTAACCCTCTGAGACATGTTGTATGTCCCCTCCTTGACATCAAGCACTGTGCATCCTTGGACTACTTGCTGTGGCAGAGCACAGTTTCCCTGTTGAAGCAAGTCCAGCAGAGACCCATATGGGTGGCCGTGAGGAACTGAGCTCTTCAGGGAAAGCCCATTAATCAGACAGCCTCAGAGGCCATTTCTCAGAAGGGAACATGCCGGGGCCAGAGCAGACAGGGGCCGGCAGCATGCCAAGTGGTGCCCAGACACCAGCACCCAACACAGGACCTGGACAGCCCTTCTCACAGCTGTGCTAGGATACCAGCCACCATGTAGTCATACACTGGATTCCTGAATCATTGAACACTGCACATGGATTTTGTAAGACTCTTCATTACAACAAATCTCCCACCAGAAAAACCTATTTAGAAATCCGCTTTATTAAGGTCTGACAGGATAGATTTTGTTCTTAAATGATAATATGCCATTTCTTTGGCAGATAGGACATTAGAGCTAGAACTAAAAAAGAAAATCAAACATGTTTCTACCTCAATCCAAAATTTACATTGGCAAGGCTACACAGTCCAGAGAGAGAGCACAGGCTGCAGACATGTGTCTTTCTGCATGAAGATCTGTCTTTAGGTAGGCTCAGGAATACCTCAGCCTCATGCTTACAGCAGCTCTCCACTGGGGCTGACAGACATGGTGTCCCTATGGAGCTCACACACAGTGCCCATACACTGACTGCCCTGGGGGAGACTGGGCCAGGCTCTGCACCACTGCCTGAGGACATTAACCTTCTACTGTGGCTCCTGGCCTCCCCTGCAGAAGATTTCTGTTTGAAAGACAAGAGTGCTGTGGAGCTGGAGCAGCAGAAGAGTTGCCTCTCCTCCAACACGCTGTGAGGCTGGCTGGAGCACCATGCAGATATCCTCTGGGTCAGACCTGGCAAAGCTATGCTGGACCAGCATCTGTGATCCTGAAATCCAAATACCTTCCCAGTACTGTACTGCCTCTGCTATCGGCAGTATTCCTCAGGGAATTTGGCAGATTTTTTTTTTAATTTGGGTGGGATAAGCAGGGTTGCTTTTTAGCTCTGATGGAAATGGGCTTATGCTACTCAGTATATATTACTGGATACCATACTAGTGCCTTAAAAGATATTGGCCATGTACATTTACATAAATCTAAAAATACATAAATATATTCACAAACCTCCTCTATCAAAATATGCCATAGACAACTAAAAGATCTTGAATAAAATACTAATGTTGGAGATTTCTCCAGCCATTTTATAATGCTTCCAGCTATCTTTATTACACGATGTGCAATGCACCTTATTTTAGTGCTGAGCTATCAGGAGCATCATCTTTTTGATGGCCTCAAACTGGCTTAATAAAACTGGTCCTCCTTTGAGTACTCAGAAGCAATTGCTTAACATGGAGATGTGCTATTTGGCATCTGCAGGCTGTGGTAGTCATGATCTTGACAGCGCTTCCTGAGCCAGAAGAAGGAGTTGTGACTCATTAAACGTCTGTTACTCTGGCACAGGCAAGTGCCCTGTTGCTCACCTTATCCTGAGATGGGTGAGAGGACTGTGAATGCTTACCAACGTATTTAAAATTTGTCCTCAATTTATGTTGGTACATATCTCTCAGTTTTTTTGCTTCAAACTTTTCCTGTTCTTTTTACCTTGTGCAGTTTCCCCACTAGTAAATGTATGAATTAGTTCTTTGCTATGTTGTGTCCTTTTCCCTACATTGATACAAAATTTTGCTTCTCATGGAAAGGTCTTAGATTCATGTTTTCTAAATAAAAGAGGATGTGATATTATACTTACAGTGGCAATCACAAGAGAAAATGAATCTGTTTAAAAAGAATCCCTTGAAATTCCCTTGCAAATATGAGATTTGCAACATCACTACTGGAATGAAACCAAGTCACAGGGCTTTCTAAATTTAATGAGGTTCAAATGTCCAAGGACACCAGCTTTCAGAGAAAGAAGCAATGTCAGAGAATGCAGAGAAAATGATATTGTTTCTTAAGCAAAGGAAAGAAAATATCTTGAAAGAGGTTTACCCCTTGAAGTGAATCAGGTGAAGTTACTGGTAAAGAGTGAAAGGCAGGCAGCTGTGAATGTTCAAAAGGGATTAGATTCTTCCATAGATCACGACTTTTAAGTTCAATCACTGCAGTATTATTTATGACAGTTATAGACCTATATAGAAATATCTCAAGAAGGAGAGTGATTCATCAGTTCCAACACTGCTTCTTCCAGAGACTGAGCTGCAGTGCAACACGATCACAAGGCACAATATTAGGTAGGAAGCAAGAGATCTTCAAAACAGGGAACGATGCAAAGTATATTTGATTAGCTTAAAGATTCCTATTGCCTCCAGTTAGCTTTGGAGAAAGGCAGCTATTGAAAACAATTTCACTTACCAGAAATTCCTTTTGATGAAGATAGCATTCTCTGGTGTATTACTAAGGCTGAAACAATAAATACACCCTGGAGTATTTCAGTGTTTTCTCTGCAAAGCTCCCACCCAGCTCAACATTATCTACATTAATGGCTTTTTACCAAATGCTTAAGCATGAACTGAAAATACTATGTGTTTTCCCCAAGCTGACCATTTGCTCACACATAAAGAAAAAGTATGTGTAATAGTGACACCTGGTGATATCAACTATTTTGCTTACCACTACCACTACCACTACCACTGCCCCGCCTGTCTTTTTCCAAATGTACTAGATTTCACTGAAAACTCCCGATGTATGTTAAATGAACATTTTATGGGTAGAACTATAAAATGGAACATTTAAGTATAAAGAATTTTGATTGATGTCTTATTCTTTGCTTTAGTCTTTTTTCTTTTTCTTTTTTTTTCTTTTTCTTTTTTTTTTTTTTGATGCTGCTAACCTTGAGACAATGGTTTGCTTACTATAATGTCACATTTAAGGAGATGTACCAGAGACCACATGGTCCACCTGGAAAAGAAATTTGTAGCTAGACACAAATGTAAAATGAAAAATGAATTATGCTGCCATCAGTTATGTCCTTTTTCTGTAGCCCACCCTCCCTGACCTAAGGACTCTGTGTTCTCTGGAAGAGACTTAGCAAACTTAATGGTTAGAAGATAGAAAGTTATTCTGGTTTAAAAAACCCAAACACCTAAGCTTCCAAGATTTCTTGTAAAGTTTCTCTGCCGATATATTGTCAAAGTAACCTCACTATTGTATTAAATAAGATGCCAAAAAATCCTACATAAGTCAGGAGGATACTAATAATAGCCAATGATATTAGACATTGATCCCCACTTTCTCAAAGTGTTTGCTGGGAAGTGCAGGGATTACCATCATATATTCTGATGTTCTGGTTCTGTAAATTATCATTTGTGTCCATTATCAAATTAGCTCACCATCGTGGTGGAAAGCACTACTTTTATTCTTTGATAACTACACTATGAGCCATGCACTGTGTAAAGTTCTGTTGGAAAATATTGTAAAATTATGTGGTGAAAAACACATCTTTCTGACTCAAAGGGGAGTATGGTGGAAGAGGAATTAGTTTATAACTTTTATTTAGATATTTTCACAAAACATATCTAAAGGGGAGGCAAGTAAACTGACAGTGCAGATAGAATAATATAAACCACATTTCCAAGCTTTGGCCACTTAACTGTTTCCCAAGGGGTGTTTTTACTGGTATTTTGTTGAACTCTCACTCATTATGCATCCTATTATGAACTGGTTAAAAGGAAGATTATAATATAGTATGGGAAAAGAGGAAATAAAGTAATGAAATGCATCTTAGCAGAACGGAAAATGAGAGAGTAGATAGAAAGTGCAAAATAATCTCTTTCTTTTCTTAATTACACAAACCATTTTTTTTGGTAATTCCCTCGTTTCCTTGCTCTTGCTCCAACCCCAGATCCTACCTGTGATTTCAGGAATATTAAGACCAATAAATGCATCATGTAGTCTGTACTTCAGCTTCTAAGCAAAATGCTTGTATACTCTCTTCAGCACATTATTCTGCACAGCCTACCTCAGCTGCAGAGGTTCCTTCTTGCATGCAGGGAGACTGCTTAGGTAACAGAACCTGTGCTCTCAGAGCATGGGTGACATAATAAAGATGTACCTGGAGATGGGCTTCTTGTTGAAGAATAATGGAGAGGTCACTCTGAATGCTTATTGCCAAGAAGGGCTGAGCTGGGGTCATTAATGATAATTAATCCTTAATTAAACCTGGCAAGATCCACTGCATGATTACTACATTAACTACTCCATTCTCCGGGAAATCTCCTCCCTTAAACTGTCTCACATAGTGCTCCTGATTCCTGTGTGAAAGACATGTCACCTACATATGATCTCAAGCCATTCAGTGAAGTTGTGGAATCAACAATCTTTTTGTTGATCGAATTTTCACTAATTTAATTTCATTGGAAATCACAGATGGTGTCACCCAGGAGCTAGAGGCCAAAAAGGGGCACTTTACAAACTGAATAAAAAATCTATTAGGTTATAATAAGCACCAAAAGCATATGAAGCTGAGAACTTTACTGCAAACAGCATGTTTACACTCACAGTGATATTAAAATTGAATTTGTTTTTATTTTAAGCTTTAATCGTTCTCTTGGTAAAGTGATATGATAACTGTGGCAACTGTGATATGATGCAAAAATAGTAGTTTCTTATGAATGAGACTGGAAATGGATATAAGGAGCACAATATTTCTAAAATATATATGGTTGAGAATGGCTCAAATGTAAAGAAGTTTACCTGTTTGGGTTTTTTTTCACAAGTGAGGAAAAATGAAAATACTAAAATATTCTTGCCCAGTGCAGGCCACTAAGCTTTATTCCCCAAACAAACACAAATAGTGTGGTCAGTGTAAGAGATTGCTTTCAGGACAGACAACCATCGTATGTGAACCTGTCTTTGCATTTCTCACCAGCCTTCCCATCTCTTGGGAAAGTAGCACAAAAACTCTGCCACACTGCATGGCATGGGAAGCATTCCCCAAATCAAATCAAAACAGGCCACTGAGAAAGTACTGACCACCCAGAAAGTACGACCCAGGAATGCAGAGTACAGAATATTTTTCCAGCTTGCAGCCCTCATAATGTGCAACTCTTCTACGTTTTTAGTATCAACCTACCACTCCTTCTCAAAATGACATAATAGTTACTTATGGTGTATGTGCTACTATGTGCTAATAGCTGTTGATATTAGCTGGGATATAGCATGTCTGTGAGGGAAACTTTGAAAGGGTAGAAAATTATGCTTTTTCTTCTGTCTAAACTGGGAAGTGAACATCTGCCATTATTGGAAACGATGAAAATCTTTTTGTGATTAAATAGAACACTGTTGCCCCTCCTCTGGTTTTCTGTATGATCTTTTTTTGAGAAAGGAATAATAAATTTTAAAATAATCCCTGCTCACAGATGTGTTGTTTATTTGACCAGTTAACAGCCATTTCCTGTAATCAGTATAAACTGATCAATCTGCCATAAAGAGAATGGAGCCAGCAGCTTCCTGGCCAGATTAGATGAGTCTGTGTCTCCTCTAATCTGCAGACATAACATATTGGAAGAGAAGATCACTAAATTCCCAAGTACTAAGCTGTGAGAACATAGTAGCTTTCCTCTCTGCAGGTAGATGGCTAAAATATTTATGAAGACAACACATCTCAGGTCACTTGTATCATTACAGACAGAAGAAAAAGACTGTTTTCTAACGTATGTTTGAATTATTTATTAATGAATTCTGATGCTAAAAAAAAGTATTTTTAAGTTTCCACTGTAATATACCTATCATGACTAACAGATAATGTTTAAAAAGGAGATCCACAAACTTATTTAGAGCAATGATTTTTGATCCTTCATAGCAAAATGGTTTTATTCTGCTGAACACATGGATTGGGGTAAACTACTGAGCAAATGAGATTTAGTGGGAAAAAAAAAATGGGGAATAAGATAATGTTTTATTTCTATGGAAGAGTAGACCAGTAAATAAAGCAACAAAAAATCCTGGTCCTTTATTCAAGGAGGGCCCATAAGCTGAGTGGTGGTAACTTAGATGGCGGGCACAGAAAATATGCTCTTTTTATGACTGTTATGTGATTCTAGCTAGACCAAGAAGCATCTGAAATATGTGCTGAAAAGACAATATTACCATTAAAAATATTTTGAAAACTGCCATTTTTACATTTCTAATGTGGGCTTTAGTTTAGAGAAAACACAGCAAATAAAGACCAGTAAATATTCAGAAATTGTTTTGGGCTACTGCATCAACATCTTTGGGTTTGTTTATGAACTAAGCCTAGATTTCTCCCTGTCTTCTTTTTTGAGTGACTTTGTGGGCTCTGAAAAATATGCCATGTTAAAAAGTGTTCCTACAATAAAAAAAAAATTAATTACACTCCTATAGGAAGTCTTCCCCCACCCTGACAAATTTACAAGGTTTTACATTACTGTTGCTTAGCTGCCAAGATTTTACTCTTTACAAAGTTGTTTCCTGTCTGTTACCAGGAGAGATCATGCTGCAAAATGAAAAGTATCTTGATTCAAACAGTGACTCTGCACCCACATTCAACCAAATCAGGTGTGAATTCTATTGGATTCTGTTTCAAGGCTCTGCTACCATAAAAATATCTGCAGGCATTTATACTTAATATTGTGGCTAGTCCTGCTGAAGTCAATGGTCTTTGGTAAGTTCCATGATGTGTATTTGTATGTGTTTGTCAGAAGAAAGTTTTGGGAAAGTAAATGGTAGCAGTGAGTGAGTCAAAGTCAGTGGCACCAGTTTCTTCTTAACTCAGACTTTAAAATAATCAAGAAAACTAAATGCCAATAATATCAGGATAATGAATACAATTGCACAATCAATCAACAAATGTGAGAACTGGAAAGCTGTGAGAAACTCAGTTACTGTGGCCCTCCCATGTGCTCCTTCATCTTTGACTAAGGAGCAGTACAATGAATACTGCAGCATGGCTCGAGTCTGTGCCCTGTAAAAAATGGAGAAAATGCAATTTTGCTGAATCAATTTTTTCATTAAAACCTTTACTTTGGTATTAGCTTTTTCCTTTTGTGATATCAGTACAGACATAAGACAGTAACAACACAGTTAATTGTGAGTTTTGTGTGTTCTTAATGTAATCATTAAGCTTTTTCTTATCTGCTAATTGCAAGTTTCATCTTGTTGGTTCAGTGAATGTATAGCAATTTATTTACCCGTTAAAGAAAAAGCAGCACAATTCAATGCTGCAAGGCAGAAGAAGCATTGTTTACCACAATGTACCTTAAAATTGTGTCAGAAATTATTTTACTGAATTTTTACTGAAAAATAGAAAGCACTCAGTATGATAAATACTGTGCTAGATGTAGTGCTTCCAACCTGGAATTGTTGAATATGTGTTGCTTAATCTGTGAAGGCCTAGGCTGTTTCTGGGTGTCTCTGCACAAGCAATCGATTCTGTAGATCAGATAGAAGTTTCCTTGTGTCTGCATTCCCATCTGCAGCTGTTAGACATTCAAATAAGAGCAAAATCCCGTAACTGTTTTAAAAACAGATCCTGAATACAATGCTTTGGGCCCAATACAGAAAGGGAGAGTCTTTTATTATATGAGCTGCCAGGATCTGTCTGTTGCCAAAGAATATTCCTGGGTTAGTGAGAATGAAGGTACTTGAAAACTGAGCGCTATCAAGAACTGGAGAATTGCTGACAGCCCTACCACTGAGAAAGCACTGAGAGCTGATAGTGCTTTAGCCTCCTACAATGAGACGGCATAACAAGGCTGCTGCTTCTCTCTGTCTTCATCCCCTTCCAACGGATGTGAGCTGTGGCTTCACCTTGCTAAATAGCAGCTGGCCTCTGAGGAACAGACACTACCTTACATGCTTGCACTGTTAGCTTACTGTCACTGGTATTTCTATGCATAGCGGTGCACTGAGTTACTAGGTTGAAAAGTGCTACGAGAATGCAAAGCATTAGTAATATTGAAATTGTGAGTCTAATAATTTATAACCCACTTTCTCATCAGTGTCTTGCAAAATATTCCCAGCAGCAAATGTTAGAAGTCATGATATTAAGTGTTCTTTAGAGATGTGCACTACTTTTTTTTTTAACGAATAAGACTCTCCCCACTAAAAAGTCACTGGCAAAAAAACTTCAGCATGTCCAAAAGGGGCAGGATTTGCCTGTTAGCTTTTGAGACTATGTAGTTCATAGCCACCCTTGATGAAATTTCATGTGATAAATCATACAACTCAGACATGTTTCACTTGTATGCTAATGAATTAGAAAAAGGGCTTATAACAGTTGAGAGTGTAAATACAATTAGATTCTAAAATTATTCAAGAATATTTTTCAAGTTCCCCTGAGGTTTCCATGTTAGTTCACATGGATTTGGTTTTCTGTCAGGATTCAGCTGCTGCTAGGAAATCCTTGGTGAGAAGGCAGGTAGCATGACACCTAGTCTTACATGAGAATTTGTAGACAGATCTAAATCGTAACACCACTGTAAACATTTAGTAATGTGCCTTTAAGATAATGAAAAGTATATTCATATTCATGTTTTAAATCTCAAACACAACTACACTTACAAGTTCACCTTAGCTCACTATAAATATTCTTTGTCTTTATACAAACAGCCTGGTCTAATTCTGCATGCCTGCATCAGATGCCTGCTCTGTGGTTCTTGTCTGTGCTTTGGGTCCCCTGTCGTGTCAACACTTTCTGATGTCTCTGGAGGAAGAACCAAAGGGTAATTCAGGGTTCTTTGAGACTCAGTTAGACTAAAGTTAGAAGCATGCAGGAAGGTAAAAAAAGACATCCCACCTCTAACAGTACACCTTCTCACCCTACTGGGATGAGAGAGTCCTAAATGAAGTAGTCAATGTTTCAACACAACTGGCTTCACTGGTGTGTGAGAAAAGACATATTTGGGATGGGAACAGAAACTTCTGCAAAGACCCAGCGCCCTCCTCACCCACTCCAGGCTGATCTGCACAGAAGCCTGTTGTGAGAAATGGTGTCATCTCCCCACTTCTCCCACCATACTCTTCATATTCAGCAGCATTTTAAATGTGTTAGGAAATGTACAAAGAAAGTATTAGCCATTGATTAGCAGTGCACACATCTTTCATAAGGGTTTCTTTTTTCCTTTTTTTGCTAATGATGTTTGGAGACATTTCCCCACAGAGAAGCACTGTTTCCTAGTAATTAATAAGCTCAGCACTCGTTGAATTCAAGCTGGCAAATTGCCATGTTATCTCTGAACTGATGTGTGAAGACTCCAATTCTACAGATAAACCAGGAAAAATGAAAAACAGAAAATCAAGAAGGAAACATGGATGTCAGGTTTTGAACTTCTGAAAAAAAGAGAAACCTTTGCAGGACTTTTCATTTATAGAGATTATTTGACTTGGAGTTTTTGGATTTTCTGGGGGTTTAGGATCAAGTTCTCAATCTACACGACCTGGTCCTATTAATGAGGGCATTTAATATGGTGGTAGTCATGCCTACTGGACGCACCATCATTCTCTGGCATGTCCAGTTGAGCTCCGAGGGAGAAAAGTTAGAACCTGACAATGCAAAGTGCTGGTGACTCCACTAAGTGCCAAACACCATCTGTACAAAGAACAAGAGTCATTCTGCAATGACCAGAAGCAACAGAAAAAACCCTCTGGAATTAGTGAAGAAAAACAAATCACCTTTCCCCATCAAGTGTAAAGACTGGTTTTGATGGACCTCTCCTTACATTTTTGCCCTCTACGAATTTTCGGTTGCTTATTCAAAGTCATTATCTAAATAAAGATGTAATGGAACACTTTCTGTTATTTTAAATCTGTAATTCAAAGGGATTCCAGTTTTGGCCCATGTCTAAGGAAAAGAAAATATAATAACAATCCTTAGCCATAATCCACAAAGGATGGTCTGTGTAAGAATAATTTGTTCACAAACTATTAATGCAGGAGCATTTTTTTTCTCTGTGTTTGAGCAGCACCTGTCAGCAGAGAGTCCTGATCCAGGACTGAGGGCTCCAGATAACATGGATGAGCACTGTCTGGCTTCTTGCAGCAGCACAGCATCTTTTCAGTAGATTAAGGGAATAAATAGGAAAAAGGCTTCTCAGAGACTAACTGCTAGAGAATTATTTTTGAGTAGCTATTGATGAGCAGTCCAGATATCAGATGACAAATATTTACTGCAGGAGTTCCCAAACTTAAAATCTCATTCCTTTTAAGTAGCTGGACATGATATTTCTTCTTATTTTTTCCTCATATGCTCTCTCTTCACCTCCATATAAGATATCATGGGAAATTTACCAGCATTAATGTCTTGTCTTCCCACAGCTCTGCCCCAGGTAGAAGTTGACCTTTGCTAAGTGTTTGAGCTGCCTTTAATGAGGGAGGATGTGTGTTATATATAGATCTTCCTGAAAATCCATGAAAAAAGGCTAGTGCCCAATAACAAAGGATCCAGTGTGGTTTCTGCCTTTCTTTTTCCTGAATAAATAAACACGGTGTAATATGGATGAAGGTATGAGATAGGGAAGGAGGCTCTGTGGATGGTTTCACCAAGGGAGAGATACCAAAGGGCTCTCCAGCAGACCTCGTTTACTGAGTATCTGATTTTCCTGCAGTTGTCTTTGATACACAGTGACATATGAGACTGAAGCTTTCTGTGCTCACAGAGAGAAGAGGAGGCAGAGTATCTAAGCTCATTAATAGTGAGAATGGAGGAAGCAATAGACCTTTTTTTTTTGTCATCAAGATGTATCTGAAACCAGCAGAGCAGTGAAATGCTTTTCTACTACCAGCAGCAGAAATCACATATGTTTTCTAGCATGGGAGAGGTCTCATGGAGCTGAAATAGGAGAGATTTCCAGTTCAGCTGTGCCATGTGGCAATAGCAGGGAACAACTACAGCATCTAATTCACTAGTGTTTAACTTTGTCTTAGAAGTGCATTATAACACTAACGCTGTCAAAAATACAAGAAAATATCTCAGCCTGGCAAGTATTCCTGGAAGTTTTCGTTGGGGGTGTTCAAACTTACAGGTTAGAGTGAACCAAACCCTTTAGAAATTATAAACTAAAAGGTCTAGTTTCAAAGTTCTTATTCTCTGGTTTGTTGTTTGGGTTTTTTTTCCTTACAGAGATTATTCAAGATTATAAAAAGTGCTAAAAAATATCTGTAGTTCTCCATATGTTAAGAAATGTTCTTCAGATCATCATGTAAAAGGGACACGTCTAGCTCTCTGTGGGCCAATGCATGCATTTCTGTATGCTGGGGAGCTGATGATCATATCCCTTGGGGGTGCGCAAAGCCCCATGCACATCTGTATCACACAGTGCTCAGTAAAGACTGTGGCACCAGGATGGTGAGCACTGAGATAGAAGTGACGGGAAGTTCTTTAGTCATATATTTCATTGATCTAACTAGCAAATATTGTGAAGATTATTAAAATCATTAGAATATTGTTGATGTGTTATAGCAGCAGCATAAGGCTCTGATTACAGATTTAGGACCCTCCTTAGGCTGGGCTTTAGTCATAAATATAGGAAGACATATTGTCAAAATGGTATCTTGTTCTGATTTGTAAATAAGACAAAAATGCTGATAAATGACTGATCTTTACTTGCTGACAATCACATGATGTAGGTGACAGCTCCAAGAAGTTCATATCCCTGTCATTGTTTTTCCTATGTTTTGGCTTCTGACAACACAAACCGATTCCATTAAGAAAACAAAGAATATAGTTTTAAACAGAGTTTTGCCAGGGAAACACCATATTGAAGAGAAACTTCTAATTGATGCTTGCTTGGGAAAGCTGTCATCTATAGATACCCCAATTCTAACAAAGGTTTTACTTATTTTAACATATATGTTGTGCAAAAAGCAGATCTGCTACAAAACTGTGGCATGGAAAGTGATAATGTAAAAGGCAATTATTTTTTTTTTTCAAATTATAAAAGAAATCTTAGAATCTGTCATCATCACCAAGTAGCGCAGCATAACAGAAGTGAATCTGAGAAATAAAAACAGTTGGTGCTGATGATGCCCAAGCTACACAGCTGTGTGATAAGTTAATTTCTATAAGCTCTAGTCTGGTCCTATGGTTTACATGCATTGGGTGCATGCCTCACCTTTTGATGAGCTAAAGTTATTTCTTCAGAGATCACAAATGAAAGGAAAAATTAAGCAAGCTGCTTGGGTATTCCCCCAAAGCTCTGGACACCAGTCTTGAAGAAAATATAAGTTCCATGGAAGACATGTAAACTACTGTTATTGGATTTCAGTGCTAACACCCAGTAATCAAATTAATTCTGGACCTTCTGGGCAAAACTAATCCTTTGTTTATCAATCTAAATAGGGTAACGAGAAGAACAAACATGGCCATTTGATTTTATCTCATCATAGAATCATCACAGAACAGTTAGTGTTGGAAGAGAGCTTTAAAGCTCATCTAATCCAACCCCCTGCACTGAGCAGGGACATCTGCAACTGGACCAGGTTGCTCAGAGCCCTGTCCAACCTGACCTTTAATGTTGCCAGGCATGTGGCATCTAACACCTCTCTGGGCAACCTGTTCCAGTGTTTCAGTACCCTCTGTAAAAACTTCGTCTAAAACTACCCTCTTTTAGTTTAAAACCATCAGCCCTCATCCAGTTGCAACAGGGCCTTCTAAAAAGGCTGGCCCTATCTTTCTTATAGGCTCCCTTTAAACACTGAAAGGCCTCCCTCCCTGAAGAAGACTGTCAACATCATGTATCTGTTTAGGCTGGAAGGTCATCATTGAACAGTCAGATCTAGCAATTATTCTTTTTTAAATGGAAGCTTAAATTTTTTAATAAATTAAACTGTGTCCATGCAAATCATACTGCTGTTAAACAACAAATCCTAAATTACAGTAAATAACAACAGTCATTAATGCCTGGGAACTCTGATTGCTGTGTTAGCTCTGGGATAGAAAAAACTCAAACTACTATAGCTAAAGTAGAAAGGAGAGGAAAGTGCACCTCTAAAACCTGTTGTGATCTCAGCTGCACAGAGTACAGTGGCAATCTGCAGGATTTTTGTCTTTATTTATCAGACTTCATAATCTAATAATTTCTTATTAGTCCAAAGCTGATTACTTCATTTATCTTTGTATATGTGACAACAAAAGTCTCTCTTTAATTAAGCAGATCAGAAATTAGCTGTTGTTTTATAGCCAGTTCTAAACATCCCTGTACAAATAGCATGCAGTATGATTGTAATCAGATGCTTAGAGAAGAACTGTAGATGAGGACATTTTGATTTACTGCCCCATTTAATATAAAGCTGCACTGGCAAGTCTAACTCCAAAAAGCAAAGTCTTTTGAGATATGGCCCAAGTTGCCAAGCACCCTCGATGGAAAGAAGCATAACTGAGACAATATATGACAGTGAAATTTAGTCAGATCTGCAGAAGAACCTTTTGTGGGTTGACCCTGAAAAATATGGTAACATTTTTTACATCAAACAGGATTGATACACCATCTATAGTGAAAAAATTTCACATTCAAACACCTTAGTGAAAGACCAACAGGCATGTTTGAATGTATAGAGCTCTGTCCAGCTAGAGCAATCAGGTGTGCCTGTGGTTAATTAAAATGAGAAATATTTTATATTTGTGATAGTACTGTTGACAGCCATGGATACTGCAAGAAATATGAGAATAACTTAATTTGGCTTGTGAATTATCTGGAAAATCAAAGCAACAAAAGCACTTGAGTCTGGGTATCCTTCCAAGAACCTTTGGATGAATTCCCTCTCCCAATGATTCCTTTATCTCCCCTTAAAAAGACCTATTCCACTTTGGGGCTAATTCCTAGAGGAGGAGTCATCACTGCTCCCTACTTTCCAGTCCTACATTACAGATATCATAGCTGAGCCATAATGTCAAAGCCATTTTTTTTTTTTGCTTAACCTTCTCAAATTTCTGCACTAGTTTCATCAGAAAAAAAAATAAAATTCTTGTATCCAAGCATATGTATATGTCAGTATGCTTGGGGTCTTGAGAGAAAAAAAAATACAGAAAAAGAGAGAAAAGCAGTAAAAAAAAATAGACCAAAAAGTCCTTACAGTAATTTAAGAATCCACAGTAATTTTTAATTTTAAGATGTAAGTTCTGAGATAAGCACAAAGAAATTAAGTTAAATGTCTCTGGTAGCAGAGAGAAAGAACAACAGATTAGAAGGCAAATCTCCACAGAAACTCATATTTGTAAGCATGCATATTGTTCATTACTTGAGAGTAGCTCAATTTACATAATCAATTTGCAAGAGAAAACTGCTGGTGCATTTAATATACTGGACTTCCCCCACTGGACTGTGCTTGTGACCTGCTCTGCTTTAAATATGGAGAAATGGGATTAAACAAAGCAGAGCAAAACAGACACTCCTTTCTTTACTTCATTTTGCATGTGCAATTTCTTATTTTTCAAAAATCAATTCAAAAATTTGTTTGCTTGTGTTGACACAGTTTTCAAAATATGTTTGTTTAGTTTTGTGAAACGTAACTCTATTAAATATTTTTGCCCTTATTGTTGGATGGTGACATGACAAGGTTTTTAACAAACTGTGATATTCCATCTAAATGTATGAGAAGCTCTCAAACCTAAAAGGAGGTATTGGAAACTTTGGAAGAAACACGGAGGTCCTTCGATGCCCTTTATCTCTCTGCAGATATTTCTCTGCACAAGACTCCTTTGCAAAGTGTAATAAGCTTGGAGCAATGCAGTGTTATGAAGCTGTTTACCTGCTAGTAATTTGCAGTTAAGCCTAGTATAAAAGGCTAATGGCAATCCCCTTCTGCTTGGAGAGTAAGAGGTAGAAATCTTGCATGAACAAACTGAAGACATCTGTGAATCTCCCCAATGTGAGTAATGAAAAGGACATAACCTCTCAAGTGTCTGCCATGAATTTTAAGGGCGGACTCACCCCTCAAAAATCTATGAAAACCATGAAAAATCTACGGCGTCTTATTGTGCAGAGGGAATTAATGTTGATTTGAATGAATCAGATTGTAGCAGTCTTTATCTAAACATACAGAAAGAGGTAAGCTTGGTCCAGACAGCTCCTGAATTCCTGATGCAATGCCACAGTTGGCTGTGAATGTCACTGGGAGATTTGGATAGCCCTTTCTGCACAAGGCAGAAAAGGTTCCTTCATTTAGAAGGAACAAGCCGCACCCAGTAGCACTGATCTCAGCACTAATAATGGGGACAGAAAAGGCCAACAAAAGACTGTCAATACCAGTGTTAGAAGTAATTACTGCATAGCTACTGAATAAACAGCCTAGCAAATAAGTAAAGACTTTACACAGCATAATTTTTTCTTTCATATTCTAACCAAACCACATCCATAAATACAATAGAGTCAAACCTATTATTTTGCTTACCAAATGCAGCCTTAAAATAGGAAAAATATATTCTCCCTCTGGGCATATTCTGAGAATATTTAGTAGGTACATTGGGAAGCAGGAAGATTAGGAAGATTAGGAAGCCAGTATCATAGATGGTTAATGGGATATTCTCCGTAAGAGGCTAGTGGAGCATCAGGCAAATGGGACAGTTGGCAGTTGCAAACTTCCAGGAGTGGTGATACTATGTAGGACTACTGCTGTGTCACCTCAGACCACAGACCCCACAGTGACAGCTTCATTAAAACTAAGGTAAAAACAACAGTCTTGTCTCCGAGAGTTTGTGACCTAACTAACTGCCATTAGACACTTCGTAGAGAGGGCAAAACAGACATTACCCAAACTCTGGACCCCTACATAAAAAGGTGCAAGAGACGATTGTAAGTAAGTGCTGTTAGTTACCCCCTTAAACAGTGTTCTTTTTGCACTCTAAACTATAGGTCAATATTCATCCAAAAAACCCACCTTGACTGAAATATGAAGTCAATATGAACTTGAACCCACTAACTATGATAATAGCTTTAAATTATAGTAGTTGAGCTGAGGGTCATAACAGCCAAAGTCTCTTGCTGTACATCAAAAGCAACAACTATCACAAAAACTAGAACAGAAAAGGTTTTGAATGATAGTAAATCTCTGTGGACACCTTGGAATGGAAATCAGGGACATATACCTGTTGCACAACCTTTCAGTCCACTGGTTTTGGCTTTCAAGTCAAGGAAGTGGAAGCAAAACCAGGAATCAATCTAGTGATCTGGGATTACTGAGGAGAGCTGTTGCCTTGCCTAGCATTGCTCCTCAGTTGACCTGGAAGCCAGCACTTGGTCTGTACTAAGACACTCCACAAACCTGTGACTCCTGCACTTTTCTTCAGAAGAGAGCAAACCATTGAAATCAATTTTCTGTGCAGGGTACTGCCTTAGAATAAAGATATTCATCTGTAGGGATATGGTCTAGGTATAGATTTCTTGAGGTAAGTTATTCATAGAATGGCATCACCAGTTAACTAATTTTCTGAAGCCTGGCTACCCCTCACTTTTGACTTCTGATCATTTGCTGGCTTTTATGCCTTTGATGTACTTCTGTCTCATAAATTGCAAATGAGGAACCTTTTTGAAGCATGTGAACTTCGCTTCATGTTATACTAGTCCACTGGGAATGTGAGGAAGAACTGAACTTTTACTCCCAACAGAGTTTTGTCACAGATGGCTACATCCACATGTTTCTTATTGTGTCATTTACATTTTCCAATTCAAGCAGACTCTCGGCAATAAGTAAACAAACAATTCAAGTGGCTAACAGACATAGGATCCTTTAATTTTTTGTTGTTTTGGTTTTGTGCCTTTTTTGTTGGTTTGTTTGTTTTCTCCTAAAACCAAATTTGAAGTATTAATTAAATTTGTTTATTTCTGATAAATATATTTTGCAGCACATACTTTTAGGACCTGAAAAACATCTTGCAAAATACAAGAACAACAGTTTGAAGGTTAGGGCTTTATGATTTTAATTTCTCATGATCACAGGCAACTCTCCTGCTTCCCATTTTGCAGATAAAGAAACAGAGCAAGTAATTTTATGACTTTATCTTTAGGTTACAGTACAATACGGGCAAAATTCCTTTCTCTGCATTTCTTTCTCTCCTTCCTTCAGCTTTTAGGTCTCTTTTTGTCATAAGTATAAAATACTTTACAGAAACCACACATATATGGGATAGCTATGTTTTGGTCTTTCTTCTGTCACATGAATCTATTCAAGAGCCATCGACGTGGAGCGAGGGCTCAGTGTTAGAGTGTGGCCTGGTGCTACCTCCTCCTAGTCTCCTGACAAACCTGTATCAAGCTAACAGAGAAGTCTGTGGGATTTAATGGCTATTTGATACTTGCCATTGGGCTTTAGCAGATGAGGCAGTTGCAGGTCACAGTAACTGGTCAGGGACTTGACTTTTCCTCATCAGTTTGCCTAAATTTATGTCATCAATTTTTAAGAATTTGCTTTAATAGAAGATACCTATTTTAACCAATTCTGCATCCATATTTAACTCTAGTTTTCATGTAAGCTTCATTTGCAATTTAAGGGTATTTGAAAATCAGCTAGTTTCTGCAAAGAGATGTTTTTAGGTAGCATATGGGACTTCAAAACAGATAAGAATTACACTGTCTCCTTTGTTTCCTTCTGCTGTTCCTGTCCACTTTACTACAAAATTGCAGACATCCATGTGTGAAAAACTCAAATCTCTTACAAATCTACTTCAGAGAAAAAACTGTCAGCTTGAAATTGTAGGAAGAGAAAAAATGTCTGCTGTGAAGTAGAAAGGAGAAGAAAAACTGTGACTATCAGCTTCTTGTCCTTTAAAAAGCATGTCTGACTTTGCATTTTTGGGGACAAGTACACAGTGAACAGCTCCTGCATTATTATTCAGGATTTTCTACAATTTTCCTAACTTTATCTTTTTTCCATACAAGTTAATCACTGTATGTAGCAACTAATTTTTCTCATGGGTGATTTTTCAGACTGTTGAGGGAAAACAGAAAAATGCAACATACTATAGAAATCTACTTCCATGAAAACAAAGGTGAATCTTTAAAAAAAAGTATTTCTTTTTTGCAAAATGAAGTTCTTTTTTTTTCTAGAAGATGAGATCAGTGTTGCAACTGACACTCCCTATAATGATTTCCAGCTCTCTTATCTGTAAGCTGAGCAGTATGTCCTGCCCTGTGATAGTTTCTGCTGCCAAAAAACACACACCAAAACAGCTGTCTCTCCAGTTAGTCATTATTCATATGATCAAACAGCAGACATAGACTAAAATTAAGGATAATTCTGATGTGACCCAAACAAGTTTAAATATTGTTTCATTCATTGTTGTAAATAAAGTATTAATAACAATTAAACTGCAAAAAAGACTTTTGATTTCAATACTTCAAGTATCTTACAGGTGTAGGAGAATTTCTATTTTTTTTGAACAGGGCAGAGGCTTCTTCATATGTCAATGAAGACAGAAAACCTTGCACAAAGAGACAGACATATCAGAGTAGGAAAAACTCATGAAATTAGAGACTATTAGCTATTTAGAAAATATATAAAATACCTTATATCTCTACAAAACTACTAAAGTACAACTCAGTAAGTTTCATTACTGATACATATTTAGCTGAACTGAAACTCTGAAGAGTGCTATAGTTACTGAAAAAACAGATACTGCTTACAAAGGAATTGAATTTCTGAGTCACAGGTTCCCGGGTTTTCCAGTGTAGCTAAATATCTGGAGAAGGAGATAAAAAAAGCTCCTGAAAGACCTGAACAATTTACCTATACTTTAGGTAAATTTACCTATACTTTAGGTAAATTTATGTATTTACCTTAGACAGATTGTTGAAAATGCTCTTCGCTAAAAGTGGTGAGGAAGAACCATCATCTCTCTCCTTTCTGGATATTGTTTCTGAAATATATAGACCTACTGAACAAATCAGCAATGCTCCCTTTGCATTTTTTTCAGTGCTCTGCAATGATTGTTGCATAGGAAAGCAAAGATTCCAGTGCCTCCTATCACCATTGACTGTGTCAAGCTTATTCACCTGGCTTGAATATTTACTGCTGCCCAGAAGCTATTTTTTTTTTCCCAAGGAGAAAGGACAGAAGTAAGTGCTTTTGAGAGGGATGGGACTTGACAGCATGTTAATATGATGACCCTCAAGTAGCTGAATACATTGTCCAGGTATCATACAGATTAATTCTGATCCTTCCAGATCCATTTTGTAAGCTCAGACCTAGAAAAGTCACTCTTTTCTGTAAGAAAGTAATTAAAGCTCCACTCCTTCAACCTTGCTGTCTCTTGAAAGCTAAGGAAACAAAGAGCAGGGAGTGGCTCTATGACACAAACTCACACTAAATCTGAGTTACAGCAAACCCCTACAAATTAATGTAAATTGTATATTTCAGGTTTCATATATAATTACAGAACACAGATGGAGTGCTCTAGGAAAAGAAAACAAGAACTCATTTGTATTTATCATTAATAAGAATATGGAAAAACATACTCTTAAAACATTAAAAATGTATGTAAAATTTAGGTGTTATGAGAAAACACTGTAACAGCTTATGTACACATGTACCTTTTTTTTTTCATTAGTAAACTCTAGATTTATTGAATTAAACCAGTCGTAAACTAATTCCCTCAATACTGAAAACCATGTGCTATCTTTAATAGCAATTGGAACCTGGAGTTCTAAACCTCTGAACCTAAAAGTCAGACATTTCATTGTGGGAAGTGTTATATAACAGTAAAAAAATGTGACCATCTTAATTGCATGAACTACTATCTTAATTTACACAGCATTTTGTATACTCTGTCCCTGTATCGTGTCTACCAAAAGACAGCTGCAAGTATACAGAGATGTATGTATTCATTTGAATGATGTATTTTCAGTAATAAGTTTATTTTGAAACAGTATATTTTGTATTATTGTGAAGCACATGCTGCATAGCAACAATGTCAATTATCGATTCAATTGAATTGTGCAAGACTGAAATTCTAAATTGAGCTTTTTGCATCGATCCTTAAATTGTATCATTAAAATAAAATGAAATTATTTGAATATACCGATCCTAATAATTTTACCGGTTTTGAGGTTTGACTGCAGCATCAATGGCTAACAGCTACTGAAGAAAAAAATAAAAATCTTCCTGAAACACTGTTGTGTCCAAGCCATTTGAAAACTACAGTAACCACTTTAAAATTCTGTGTTCTCAATCAGGCTCTGTAAAAAGCTCTATCATAAAAAGATGCCTGGTTATTTATTTTTGGAAATTACCGAATGCTTAACTATGCAGATTAAATTCTCCTCTTTCTTTTATACAAGGCAACAAAATAAATGAAAGCTTACTGTTCCCAAGGTAGACTTGTTAATTAGTCCAATATTGTTCTAATTCTCGTAGCTAACTGAATTGGAGTATGTAACTGGATCAAATGTGTCTTTAGATACCATGTACTTATTCCAATTACTATTTGGTTGATTGATGACTTTCTGATTTTTTGATACAATGCCAGCACTGTGGCCTCTTGGTAGCTGAACACGTGACTGCAGTTTGTTGTGCTTTGGGGGGACTGCAGTACGAGGTCTGGCTCAGTCATTTTTAAAATCAATACCTGCTCTCTGAGCATGGGATAATTTAGAGAACATAATTCAGAATTCTACCTTTCAGCATGTATCCTACATCAAAGGAGGATTTTTGTCCAGAGTCAGCACAAAGGCTACATGACCCAAGAAAGCACAGTAAGGTTAAAAGAGAAAGTACATTTTTTTTTTTTAACCCAAAACATCACTAGTCACATGTGCAGATAAATGTATCTTTTACGTATGTGTACATATAGCCTATGTGTACCTGCATGAATACCAACTGGAACTGGATGCTTTGAATAGCTTACTTTTGCTTACTATGAGAGTAAGCATGAGGCTTTTGTTTTTCTTCGTTTTGACCATTTGTGTATTATCCCTCAGTTTTTGAAACAAGGTCCTACTTCATTGCAAAGAGAGAATTGTCTGAAAATGGGACATGAAAAGCTTCTGACTGGATGGTGTTCAACCTTCCTAATGCTGGAGTTCTGAAAAAGATGAAGAATTTCACACAGAGGTATTCATAGTGTTCCACTCTCAGTGCCAGAGATTTGAAACAAACTTGCTGCATTAAGTCATTGCAGTTCTGCATGTGTAAATAGAGAATAACAAAGATCCTAATCAGACACTTTGTTCTTTGAGTATTTACTGAACTCTGGTGTTATGCATTTTAACCCTTTTGGGATTAACCTTTGTTTAAACATTTAGGTTCTACCTCATGACTCCACTTCATCTTCCATATACATATAATGAAAAACTTTGTTTCCCCAGCTTCTTTGGACCTCAGTGGTCCTCTGAATTCTCTCCCTGACATTAAAATATAAAATCCTTTGCACTTTCTCTACCCACTTTCACAGAAACATAGAATGTTAGGGGGTTGGAAGGGACCTCAAAAGATCATCAAGTCCAACCCCCCTGGCAGAGCAGGATCACTTTGATCAGGTCACACAGGCACATGTCCAGGTGGGTTTGGAATGTCTCCAGAGAAGGGGACTCCACAATTTCTCTGGGCAGCCTGTTTCAGTGTTCTGTGACCCTCACCATGAAAAAGTTTCTGCTTATGTTTACATGGAACCTCCTATGTTTCAGCTTGCATCCATTGTCCCTTGTCCTATCATTGGACGTCACAGAGAAAAGCCTGTCTCCATCCTCCTGACACTCGCCCTTTACATATTTATAAATGTTAATGAGGTCACCTTTCAGTCTTCTCCAACCTAAAGAGACCCAGCTCCCTCAGCCTTTCCTCATAAGGGAGATGTTCCACTCCCTTAATCAACTCTGTGGCTCTGCGCTGGACTCTTTCAAGCTGTTCCCTGTCCTTCTTGAATTGAGGGGCCCAGAACTGGACATAATATTCTAGATGTGGCCACACCAGGGCAGAGTAGAGGGGGAGGAGAACTTCTCTTGACCTACTAACCACACGCCTTCTAATAGACCCCAGGATGCTCTTGGCCTTTTTGGCCACAGTGGCACATTGCTGGGTCATGGTCATCCTTCTGTATACCAAGACCCCCCAGGTCTCTTTCCCCTTTCTCCACCCTGCTGCTGAGCACCCTCAGAGATTCCTATTGCCTATGCAGTACTCCACATACTTTTCTGCACCCATTTACTGACTTATTTTCCTCTCTCCTCCCATATCAAAAACTTTTACTCCTCTTATGTTTTGACAGAAGCTTCTGAAGTCAATAGAGCCTTGATCATATATAAAATGCTCTTTATTTGCTTTTAAATTCTGACTCTATTTTAACTTCTCAATACAAAAAAGCTCAGGCACAATGATGCTTCTCAATTTAGAGGACTTGAAGACCCTTATACAAGCTCTTATTTTCATCTCAATTTTGCTTCTACCTCCTTCAAAAGGGGAAACTTCCAGGTGTATCTGAATAAAATTTACAGCTTCTCTGTATTGTCACAACATCCTGAGAAGGCAAAGAGGGATTTGCCACAGTTTTAGCCATTTTCTAATTAAAGTAACATGAGAAGTGATATGTAAATTTCTGGAGGACTAGGGAAAAGCCTATCAAGCCTGATGCCTCACTTAACGTCTATTAATTATTTTTGCATATCATACCCTCATACAGATTTCATACAAGGAAAATATTTGTCTGAATTCTTTGCAACACTTACTTGAGTTCCACTTTGAAAGACATAGATGATAGCAAATTATCTTTAGCAAGGTCAGTTTTCTAAACATTCCCCCTTTTTGTATGTTTCTTTGTGTTCTATTTAATTCTATTTCTAGCAGAAGTAGTGGAGAAGAGTGACAACAAAAGCTAAATAATTTCAACCATATAAAGATTAAAAAAAACCTGTAATTTCTCTTAATTCCTTATATATTATTCTCAGTCATGTAATGAGCCCTCAGCCAGTTACTCTGTTGTGGGTCAAACAAATAAAAACCACTCGGGATACAAAAATTTCAAACCTTGAATCCATTCTAAACTTTTCATGAGGATTATCAGTGCTGTTTCATTATATAAATTTTAATGGATGTCCATATCAGCAGCTGCAGCATTGGACCCCTGCAAAGCAGTTTCCATTATAACTTTGTCCACAGCTTTCTGAAAAGATCAACCTTCTGGCTTGAAATTTCTAGTGTCTGTAAATAAATTTTAAATAGAAAATTTAAACCTTTTCCCACAGAAAGGCATAATATGATAATCCAGGTACTTCATAATAATCTGCATTTTCTGAAACATCCAAGTTTTGTATTCTAGAGTAGACAGCTTCCCAGGCTTGGCTGATATTTTCTGCAACTAGATACTTAATCTGCATATTTTTCTACCCAATGGAACCTCAAAATAAAACATGGTGAAATAAAGGACAGAAGGAAGGTTTCTGGCTAAACCCAGAGAAAAGAGTTTAAAGCACCAATTACCATGTCACTGAGGCTTCTCTCTCATTTATCCCGTGCAGCCTTTGTGCCCTTGGTATCATCTCTCTGGTGAAGTTTGTTATTTCCTGTCTTTCACCACAAAAAAATAGGTGAGTATTATACACAACTTCTTTTTTTGCAAGGTTTGGGAACTTCTACAACTAGACAGTCAGGGGGAAATTCCATAGCTTTGCTTTTTTATTTTTTTTCCAAATGACCACCAGAATACATATATGTTAAAAGCAAGATGACATATTTTGCTGCATTTCTTCTAATTAGAGAAATGCAACAGCAACAAGGAAGCCTTCCACCTCAATCCTCATTATCCCTTCTCTCTGCTATAGAATGATACAAAACCTGCATTTAAATTATAAATACTGAATGCTTTCCTATGTTCAGTATCTACATTGATAAAACAAGAAAATAAACCATAAGAAGGAAAAGTGAAGGATCAGAAAGAAGCCCAAGTTCTCAGCATTGCACCTGAAGAGACATGTGGGGTCATGGGATGGGAATAGAGACAGATATAAATTCAGTGGCTACCCCAGCTGAAAAAGAAACAGGAAAGCTGTGATGGTCCTTCCTGGTATTTAGCAGAAAGAAATAGAAAAAAAAAAAAAAAAAAAAAAAAGAATGTCACAAAGATATATTATAACTATTACAGTTATTTTTCTTTTCTCCAAGTGAAGATAAAATGGAAGCTGGAATAATTAGTTAATAAATTAACAGCAAGGATAAAAATTATCTGACATTGAAGATTTTATTATTAGCATTTGATTACATCTTTATTTCACAGTAAGTGTATTATTTCAGATGTATGTAAGGGATGGGATGGTAGCTTTTTTCACTTTACTTGCCTTAGAGATTTTGTTCTTGCCCTTCAGTTTCAGGTACAAATCTAGATACCTTCACAGACAACTTCTCAGCAAAGGAAAATATACTCAGACATGGACCTGAAGTGCAATTTTCTGTCTTCAAGTATAGATTATATGACAGAAAGAAAAGGAGATGGCAGATTTGTTACAAAATTTATTTAGAATATATATGATTATGGACATATCATTCAGAGTTGGAACTGATCTTATTTGTGAGGAATCATACCTCTGACTTCACTGAATGTAAAACAAAGTGTTTGTCATGGTGGCTTCACCAAAAAGCATCTTTAGGAAACAGTATCTTTAATGGTAGGGTTGCTGGAAATTCTGTAATATTTAATTCTAATTTTTTTTTAAACCATAAACCTGTGTCATAATATCATAAGCCATACACAACTACTTCTGCACTGCTTCTGTTGGTAAAACTAGTTATGAGGAAAGAGACTGTAAAAGCTGGCATTTCTTCATCCCCCTTTGCATTGTTTATTTTCTCCATTTTTAACCCATTCCATTTACTTTCTGTGGCATGGGCAGCTGGACTGCTTATTCAGCTTATTCAGTGAGCCTGAACCAAATGTTTATTCAATGAGTCTGGAACCAAACCTTCTCTTTCCAAGCTGTCCTTATCTCCTCTCCCTTGAAACCTTTCCCTTTGCAGATTCATCCTAGCAAATTTGAGATGCCCGAGTGCCAACTTCAGGACCCCAGCTGTCCTTAACTGTGTCTATAATCAGGTCTCAGATACTTTGAATCCAGTCCCATGTGATGGCAGCTAAAGAGCAATTGAAATGCCATATGCCTGTGGATTCAAATAGAGACTATGGGTTGTGGTTTGTTGGGTTTTTTTTACCCCTTGTTTCAAGGTCAGAGAAACTGTCATCTCATAAATTTCTGCTTCTGTTTTTCACAACGATTCTAAAACTTAAAGGACAACATCACCTTGGGCCACCCTTTTTCCCACTTTTTCTCTGTGTGTACCACAGAGAGATATTCTCACATTCCTGCTGGTTGAATACAGAAGGACGTGGGAGCAGAAACTGCTGTTACTTTCTTGACAGTATGGCTAATATTTTCCAAAGCAACCACCAGTAGCTGGATATGTTATTTCTACCTTGAGGTAATGTCAACCCAGTTAATAATAGGTTCCTTGGAATTAGGGACAGGATGCTTAAGTTTTTGCCTTCAGAGAGTACTTTTAAACCCAATTCTGTCAAATGCAAAAAATATGTTCTAGTTGTCCAGTGGTCTGCAGCACATAAAATTAGTAGCAGTGCTATAGCCCAGCACTAATGTAGTCCAACTGGTATTCAGAAACAGCAAAATACCAATTAAATATGGAATACATAAAAAAATTTACATTTGGACTTGGGTCTCTAGTTAGAGATATTTTGGCAGAATTAGCTCCTGTAGCATGTCCAGGACAGAAGTTTACACATTACTCAGAGAGTACTTGTGACATTGAAACTGGGTACAAGTCATTACTCTCTCTGCTGTGAAAGTAGGTAGTATAAGTCTTAAGAAAGAGAAGAGCAGAATATGGCCCTAACATCCTTTAATTTATTTTCAAACTCATGAAATAGAAGGGCATTCACATTTTATGTGATCTTCCTTTGGTGCTGTGTGTTAAAATGAACCAACCTCTGGACCAAAACATTTCTGAGCTTTGGTTCTTACAAATGTGGTTTTGAATCTTGTGTCTTTGGACCTCTCAAGAGCAGATTCACAACCTAAGTAAACAAGATATTCATGAAAGGAATGCAAATGTTACAGAGTAATTTTTCTGCTTTTTCCTTGTCAGATGAAATATTGTTGAATAACATTGGTTTCCCTGACAAATTTTCTGACAGAATTCCTTCACAAAAATAAAATTTGTAGCAATTGTAGGATTTGTAGGAATTGTAATACCTGTAATTGTCTATATAAAGAGCCATGTCCCCTTTAAAGAACTGATTCCTCTAGTGCTTTATATTTCATTAGATTTTTTTTTTGTTTAATTTAATAATTCTCTGTTAACAAGCAAAACAAGAGTGATTTGAATTATAGCACGTGATGTCTAAACCACCAATCACTTCCATAGCCCTCCTATCTCTCAAACCACCTGCTAATCATAACAATTGCTAATTTGAGACCTTTTAGCCATTTCTGGTGTGAGTGACAATGCCATGAAGCCTGCAATGGCCATTTGGCCAGTCTTCCACCCACCTCAGCGACTGCTGCTGCTGCTGCCCATTTTGGGCTCTATTGTTCTCCCGCTTCTGCTGACCACAAGCAATTCCTTCTTGCCTAATCTCAGGGGAATCTCTGCCTTCACAATGGGGGCAGGGCCATTCACTCTGTGTGAAAGATAATCTTTTATAGAATTGTTCTCACACACACCCACACACTCTTTCTCACCCTCTTTCTGCTTCTGAAACGCTGACAGACAGCAATGGGAAGGTTTAAAAGGCAGATAGGAAGTGTTAACTTTATCTCTGGTTACTCATCCCCTTGTTGATATGCACTTGAAAATACATATACATATGGCTAAATGTGGAAATAAGTATATTAAGCAATCATTGTTATTTTCACACTCTCCAGCAGTGCTTTGAATATACCTTGTGTCTATAATCTGATAACAGAAAATCAAACAGTTCACTGGATTTGGATTTTATAAATATCTATGTGTAAAAAAACATACAGAGGTGGAGCAAGTCCTTCCCACAATATTTGAAAAGCGAATGGAAAATCTAAGGCGATCCGTTAGAGGAAGTAGAACTGACAGCCCCTGTGCTCAGCATGGTATATTCCTGATTTATGGATAGTCCTCTTCCCCAGCCCACTCTGAATAGAAAATAAAATTGACTTGATTTCCCTGTCCAAACTGCTGAAATATGACATTGTACCAGGCATTACTTTAAAGTTCTCCACTCCAAAGGATTTAAAGCTAGTCAGTATATTACAAAGCAGGTTGCAGGAAGAAAAAATTAAAAGTAGAGTGTACTGACCAACTGCTTTCACCAGGGTAGAAAAATCTTTAAATATTATTGTACTCTACACTATAATGAATAAAGACATGAAAAGAAAGTATCCCCATTGCCTATGATATGGCTGGCAATTTTAGATATTTCTTTCAGATTTTAAAATTGCTTTTCTGATTTATTTGCAATCCTTTGCCTGAGCAAAGAATTAGCTGCAAAACCTGCATGAAGCAGACATTTCTTCTTGAAAATATTCACACTTGACTCCACTAAAATAGCAAAGAAAATGCTCAGAAAAATCTGTTCTGTCATTATGCTTCGTCCTGCTGAAAACTCTCCTCCTCCTCAGAGCACAGCCTGCGTAAATGGCTCCCTCTAGGCTTTGATACCCAACACAGCAGGAGGAAATGCCGGTGGATCAATAATCTGACCCTACACCTGCCCACGTCCAAATCACAAAGCAATAGCAAACCCCCAGCTTTCCATTCAGCTAAAGGGAAACTGCTGCTTCTTTGCAGGAATTGCAAAGTTGAGCGAAAACCACAGGCTCACCTCTGTATGAAACAGGGATGTTGCAAAGATCTTGGAATACTTCTGGCAAAAGTGTTAAACATAGAAGATGCGAAAAACAAATCTAACATGTCTGTCTGTCCCCTGGGACTGAGTCTACTTGCCCTGGTAGGCGCTGGATTCATGCTCTGCAGCCAGGGCTATAGTCAGTTAGTGCTTTGTTGTATTGCTGCCTTTCATTACTCTCTGCTTTAGCCAGGTGGTGAGGGCCATGCTCTGAAAAGTTCCCTGGGGTCCATGTTGTCTAATAAGCATGGATGTTGCCTGAGGCAGTTGGCTATGTCCCTGTATGTAAGGCCCAACAAACTCAGATTCATCATGATTGGCAGATTTGGAGTTGAAGTGTGGCTTTTGACATGACATCGTAACTCATTCCACAGTGCTCTTTAACATGTAAATTACCTGAGATGGTAGGGAGTATTTTACTTTTAGCCCTTGTATACTTGTATTTCATTTTGTTTTACAGCCATATCAGTGGATGACTTTGGCAAGGTTTTATAGATGCAAGACAAATGAAGGGGAAGCCCTGGGTAGCATGTTTTGTTACATATTTTCTCTGTAAAACACAGTGCAGTAAAGAACTTCAACAGTTTCAGTCAAGCTCAACAAAATGTTACAGATGTCACGTGAATGTCAGACCTCAAACCTGATATTTAATCACTTAGTTCAAAAAGAGCAATTTTGAAGTCATTTCTATAGAGGAACAAGCTGCAAGCACCTCACAGACAAAAAAAAAAAATAATCATTTTCAGCACAGCATCAATCCATTTGTGCACCTTTGTATGGCTTCCTCTACTGATCTCAGTTCTGATAAAGAGCTGTAGCTATTGCTGTGGACATAAACATAACTATGCACACAGACCAGGACTAGTCATGTTATCCCTTACTCATGGCCACAACTTTCATGTGGAACTAGCAGTCAGGTAGAATTAAGGCTATCAGACATCAGCTGATAGAGAGTAAATGATGGATAAGATTAATTTAATGCTGGGAAAACAGGTGAGATATTTTCTATGGGTACTTGATTTTTACTGAGTGTGGTATATTTTACAGAAATTATCCCAACCCCAAAAAAACCCTCCAAGATTTGTTGTGGATAAGTTTTAAAGCTTCTTGTTAAAACATAGAATCTGGTTTTGAAAATATGCTTTAAAATGGTGTTTGTAATAGTGATATCAATGGATATAGCATATCCTTGAACACAGCAGCCTAATTTTGCCAAGTATGTGTGAGCAGATGGAAAGAGAATGGGCTGCATTATGTGCAAGGCAGGCTCCTAACATCTGTCCCTGGTGGAGAGCTCCTGGATCCTGCTACCTCTGCCCGCAGCACAGGTCTCTCCTGAGTATGTGGAAAAGCCTTTGTTTTCAATTATTATCACAAAATAGTTGTTTTTAAAACTTATAGTGCAGATAGATTTTTCAAGATACCTAATATTAGCCAGCCTGGTAACCATTTAATTCAATGCTGCGTGCATTTTGAAAAAAAATACATTGCAAAAGTGTTGACTATCCTTGGGTTTCTCTGATGCCAACAAAAGCTGGAAGAATTCAGAATCTGGTACGGTATGGCTAGAAATATGCATCACTGCAAACATGTTTTGGCCACCCTCAGGTTGGTATAAGATCACCGACATTTTACACAAATGCCTTTATCTCAAACTTCACTGTGGAATTTGGCCTGGATATTACTGAGTTAGCTTTAATTTATTTCTATTCTCCTTGCATCACAAATTTCTTCATCCTCTGGTCACATGCTACTAAATCCAGATTCACTTTCACCACCTGTGGGTCCTTGCGAATGTTTCCCATTTGTAATGGAAGACGAAATGAATGGAAACTCTATTCAGACTTCATTACAAAGCCTTTACATAGTCCTAGCTGAAAACAACGGAGGAAAATATCAAGACCTTCCTTGCCTAAAAAAGTGAACATCTTTCCTCTGTAATGAGCAGATGCTTTTGGGGTTGCCTCTGGTCATCATAAACTGTCCTTTGCAGCAGTTCCAGCACTGAGCGACTTCAGAAGTTCCATGAATACTACTTGAAGTTCCCATTTTAATTTGGATACAGTGAATCTTCCACAAGTTCCAAACATCCATTGCATTTCACTGTAATATGCTAATACAGGATAAAAAAAAAACCAACAAATGAAAGCTTGCCCTGAAAACCAGATACTGTTTGTACGTATCTGACACCAACAGATTATTGCTTTAGTAAGTAGCAAATACTGGGACAAATTAATTTATTTTTTATTCATATTACACTTAAACTGATTACACCAATTCATGTGGCCATGGTTTAAAAATAATTTGAAGCATCTCTTCTTACTGCACTTCGCTCCATATCAAGGTAAAGTAGCTTTCCATAATCACCCTCAGGTAAATACAGAAAAAAAAATCTCTTGTCCATTTGTTTATAAGTTGAGAAGCCAGTTGCTATAGAAGCCTAGTTCCCCTTCATTCCTGGCCCTTCAAAACAAGTCCAACCTTGTAAGATGCTGAGCTCTCTCAGTTTTGACCATGGCAGATGCTACAGATGTTCAGTGGTCACAGAAATGATTCCCAGCATCATCCAGTCAGGAGGGCAAAGGGGTGTTTTCCTCTGCCTGCACCCGAAATTCCACGACACTTAAATTTTGTGTTTTCTTGCATTGAAAGCAAATTATACTTTATTTATCCAAAGCAGTTTTTCATTTTAACAAGACATTCTATATTGCTGTGAGTCTGAGGAAGACACTGGAATTGCAACAATACTTGGTGGTAAGAAGCAGAGAGAGTTAATCAGTGCTGAGCCAATATTTTAATATAATCTTGTGGGCTTGGTGATACTTCTAGCCGCTCTGTCAGCTGTACTCATTAGAGTTCCTGTGAGTATTTTTGACAGCGGAGGAATGTTATCTCTAGTTACTTGGCCAAATTCTTATTCTGGCAATTTTATCCTCACTGCTGACAAAACTTGAGTAATGCCTACAGCATAAATATGTTTCTGACCCTTGTTCAGCACACAGCAATGCTACATCACGAAAAGCTGATGCACCTCTCTTCCACAAGTGAGTGCCACCTGGGATGGTGATCTCATTCGATATATTCTGCCAGGAGGACCCACCTAGGTGAGGATACTGCTGCATACCACAGTTTTTCTGTACTCCAGAAGCCCTGCTAGCCCACGATGCTATTGCAGGCAGATTCTAAGAAGCATCCCACCTGGTTCTCTCTGCCTATTTAATTTATAAACTCCTTGGGAAAGCAATCACATCCACTCATGCACCCGGTCTACCACTGCACACATTGCCATCACTTGGAAAATAGATAACAAATTCTTTTCAGCCCTTTGCCAAATGCCCACTGCCTGAACAGGACGCAACAATTCTGTTTACAAGGGCTTTTGCTTCATCACAGGCCTGAACCCTCAAAGTTAAATATACCCCTTATGTTTGAGTATTAGAGTATTAGAGTATTGTATTAGAAAGTGGAAACTTCCCATGTTTGTGTGGTTATTAGGAGGCAATGTAAATGTCCTATGGCATTTTAAGATAAAAATTTGAGCCTGCTATCTTATATATGGTTGCTTTAATAAGCTATACTGCATCACAGAACAACAGATTATAGATTTGAGCATACCACAATCTTGCTACCAAATGGTTTTAAATGAAAGGCCTTCAGATTTTTCTCAGACTTTCCTCCCAAAACAGAGGAAACCACCTGACTGTGGAGTGTTGCTATCTTTCCCTTGCTTTGTCCATTTTCCTTTCATGACAGAATGTAGGCATACTACAACAGAAGACACTTTACATCCTCTACTTCCTTCCCTTTTAGCGCTAGAACCACTTTTATGTGAAAGATCAGCCACCTAAGGTTCTTTTTCAACACATGAATATGTGTGGTTTTCTCCCCCTAGTTTGAAGGATGCCAGTAAATACTCTGCTCACAGGTACACAGAGCAGATACCTGTTTGAGGGAAAAAATGCTCTGTAAATCATCTAAATCATCTGTCATCCATCTAAAAAAAGAAAGCATTTAATTGCCATTTAAAACACATGAAAATGCCTCTGCAAGTTAACTGTCACAATGAAGAGGAAAACTTTCATTATCAGATTCTGAGATTCAGCAGTGCATCTTTCCTTAACACTAATAGGACACTCTGCCATTCCTGCCCACCTAACACTGAAAAATTACTCAATAAAAATTACTTGTCTGATGCAATTACACCCTCATCTTTCAATTAACATTCACTCTGGTAGTTAGGGTGGGCTTTAGGAGCCCAATAAAGAGATATTTCCTGGTGAACAAAGTCATTTTCTTACTAAGTAGATTGGTTAGCTTCAGCCTTTCAATGAGCATGGGATTCCAAAAACACTTCAGTCTCATTACTGAATGAATCACAATGTTTCTGGTGAAGTGTGAGTGTTTTGGCCTTCTGGGAAAGAAGCTTAGTATTGAATAAACAGCTATTAGGGGAGAGGCAAAAGAGAGTAAAAGGAGCTTCTAGAGCAGAAGACGGTTAATGACAAATGTTTTCATTAGGTATAATTTTTCTTTTAAAAGGGAAAGAGACACTTAGATGTGTCCTTTGATTTGTATTTGGCTGAATGAATTATTGTCAGAGAGAAAAAAATGCCTGTAACGCAATCCCAGGTGAAGCACCTAGGACATATGAAAAAATACTGAGGTCCTTAAAAAGGACAACAAGCACAGAGCAATGCTTGTATATATAGCTTCTGCAGGCCACAATGAGCTGTGCTGGTGTTATAATAAGTATATGCATGCAGAATAAACATATTACATTTTACATTTGCTTTACATTTTACCTTTGGTCTGTTTCAGAAGTCTGGGAGCAGGAACAAAAGGGAATTAAAATAGAATATTCTGTAAAAAAGTCACATCGAGGTGGTAAAACGAAACCGCAAATTATCAGACAAGGACTATTCCGGGGAATTAAGTATGCCAGCTCATCCCCCAGGGATGCTCAGGCACGATTTCTATAAAAAAAAAACCCACTTCCTAGTATTTATGTAAACAAAGAATCCAGATGCTACAAGAGATTCACACTTTCATCACTAATACATTGTGGCCTTGTCTCTGCATAAGCATATTAATGAAGCTGATTCCTCTACAAATTACACTGCATTCCTATAGTGAAATAGAATGTCAGGAAAGCTCAAAATTCAAAATACGTATATTGAAATGTGTGATGTTTTGTTCGGTTACCAGCAGGTAATTTCACAGATGTTAACTTGTCTTTTGTTGTATGCTTCTCTCAAAATCAGTATCTGGAAAAATGTAAATTAACAAGCAATGGGAGGATGACCACACAGTGATTTCAAAAATCATGCTCTCATTACTGCTAAAAATACAGTTTCTTATTCCAAGAAGATATGTAACACCTCTGTAATTAGGGACTGCTCTGGCCTCAGGGGAATCCTCATAAAGCAAATTTCATACATTGATGTGCTTCCCATTGCTTCATTTCTTTGTTCTATCACCCTGTTGTTAATAACACCCTGCAGCAAAAAATGTTCATGAAGCCAAGAGCTGTCCAGATAAGAGAAAAGGTCGTGATCCCCCTAGTGCGCGTTCATCAGTGAATGGACACGAATCTGAAAATAAGAGGATGCCGGTCAATATGTAATGGAAGGCAGCATCATAACATCAAATTAAAGCCAACGAATGCTCATACAGTTGTACTGGGCTCCAACCTTAACCAAAAATCAATAGTCAACAAAGTATTACAATATGAAGTGACTGAATCATTGGGAAAGGAGGTAGCAGAGGGAGGAAGTGCATGAAAGCTTTGCAAATGTTATTATACTTCTATATACACATACACACACAGATGATAGAGAAGATGACACTCCGTTGCCTCTAAATTTTAGCAGGAAGGAGAGCCTTAGCTACCAGGGGTGGAAAATGCAGCAGAAGATTCTAGTCATGCCAGTATGGTTAGTAGTGGATGCAGCAGGTACACCCCTCATCTTAGGCAAGTTCCTGAAACCAATAAAATATATGACACACAGCCTACATGTCTGAACACAGACTCAAATACTAAGGGTGACTGCTATATCATGAATATTTTATGGCAATTATTTTGAATAAGTAGCAGTAAAAATTTCACAGGACAAGCAATGTCATATGGCGTTATGGGAAACAAGGATTTTTTCCAAATAATTAGTACAATGAAAATATTGTTTTGCCTTTGATCTTTTTTGATAGGGTTTGTTTGTGGAGAAAAAACACCACATGATTACTTTATAGGTAAGGCATCATGCACATTCTAAAGTGTTTGCCTTAAAAACCTCTACATTTATCTGTAAATTTGTGAACAACAATGAAATTGTAAATTTCTATCCCCAGTCTAACTTTTGGCTAATGAATTAAGTGCTTTCATTTTAGGCCACTTATAGGTTATTCCAAAACCACTCACAAGCAGTTGGGAAACTCCCAGAAGTGGAATTTGGTTCAGGCTACAGAGACATTGGGGATCACTCCATCTCTAACTAACTGCTCAAATTAAAAAGGATTTATTTTTCCCATTGTTTTCAAACAGAAAGAATTCCAAACAACAAAATGGCTAAAAAAAGTAAAAATACATCACTATCCATACAGCAGGCTTTTCTGATAACTGTTTTCTCCCGAGCAGCTAAGAAGGCAAACAGAACCAGGGAATTTCCTATGTGTATATTATTTTCTGTGAAATAAATCATGGTCCTCTGATTTGGTGCCACATTTGGTGCTTCATTTTGCCACACTGCCACACTGCGTGTACAAGACTAATTTTGCTACCTGAAGGCTACCTCACACATTGATTGGACCTGATGTTGGAAAATCACCTTAGTTTTATCCACCAATTTTGTACCCAGAGTAAGTACAGGAACACTTTATAGCACTTAGATATCTGATGACCTGATTAAACATGCAAATCAGATAGATGGACATCTAAGCATGATTAAATTAATCATCCCTTACTATAAAGCTACAGAAATAATTAATTTTAAAGTTTGACATTATTTCTAAAGATAAAATGCATTAACAAATTTGCAGACCACTTCTGTCCTCTTCTAAAATTCCTAGAACGTATGTTTATAGCTTATCAGAGAAGCAGGGAAACTTAAGATTCCTCTGGGTTTTTCAGGATGAGTTTCTAAAAAACACCTGAAGGCAGCATTATTTAGGATAGGGTCCAGTTCTTCTAGGTACTGCACAAACCATGCAATGATCTCATGAACTAAAAAAGAATTACCTAGGCAAATAAATGACAGGAAAAAGAGAGACATCCCACAAAAGGAAGGCAGGGTGCAGAGGAGATCAGATCCACTTAATTGTACTATTACAGTTGTTTCTTTCCCTGCCTTTCAAAAGTGCCTTGTGTTAGGTACTTTATTGAGGCAACAATTCAGACTTCAAATTTACTCATCTATGTAATTGCAAGATGGAATGAAGAAAACAGTCTTAGTTCCAGAACAGCAAGTGAACCTACACTTGGATATGAACACCTCCAGATTTGCTTGGTGCATTATGTGAGAACTATGTTGTAGCCTTTTCTTATTACCCAAGCCATAAATTTACAGGACAATTAGGGTCTGCACTTTACAATGTAATGTCAGTTTCAGGAAGTCAAGGATTCTCATCAACTTTTTTTGTTTGATTTATTTTTTTTTCCCTTGTGTGGGGGGGGTTTTTTGTTTGTGTGCTTGTTTGTTTTTTGTTTGTTTGCTTTTTTTGTGTGGTTGTTGTTGTTCCAGGAAGCTTGGTCTCCTTCTCATTTTCGAGGCAAACTCTACCTGAAGCAAATGGTGTCTCAACAGCTTCATCCTGAGCAAATCTTCAGGTTTATTACCCTGTTAATTAAGGTCACTGCTCACTAATAATTTAGCCAATAATAGGATATTTTTAAATCAGCATTTAATTTAATTTAATTGCATTTATTATTTCCTTTGGATGAAACTGTAATAAACACTATGAAATACTTTAATTTATGATACTTATACCCACTATAAAAGCATTTAACCTGGGCCTAATTTTTATTTACTGGTAGCTTTAATTTCTATTATTTTAGATCTTTTAAGACTTTATAATACATATTCTGTTAGGTGGACTTCACTGTCATTTAGTGCATTATTCTTGCTAGCCAAATCCACTCCTGAATAAATGTGTTTCATTGTCTTGATAATGAGGATTATAGCAGAGAACTAGCCTGTTATTAGACACGATTCCTACAGTCTGTGTCATTGTATTAAGACAGGATACACATAGCCTGCAGAGGATGCTGTAGACTAAATAGACCTTTCTGATATCCTTCAGGTCACTAGTCCAGAAATGAGAGCAGGTCTGCAACCATGGGAACAGAGGCCTGGCTCCACATCTGGTGCCCAATCACCAGGAAAGATCTCAGCTGAGAGCTTCAGGACCTATGCCCTGAAAAAAACCAGATAAACTCAATGCTGTTATTTTTGCTGTTTTCATTCTGCTGTTATGGGAAAGGCTTTCGTAAACTTATTAAAGATGATTAGCAAAAGGAAAGTAGGAGCTGGTAGTATTATGTTACATTAATGAAAGCTGTTGCAGCAAAGGTTTAAAATTGAGAAGAGGTGTTTACACTTCTCAAAATAGGCAAACTTCTAAAACTGGACACACACTGGATAAATGAGTGCTAGGATTAACTAAAGGTTTTCTTGAGTATAGCAACTAAGCAATGATGTATGCAGGGTATAATGCCATCCTGACAAGAAGAGTAAGCAGAAGACCAGAGTAATGTTCCTTTCATGAGGGAGGAGTATTAACCATGACGATGTTTTTTCCACACCAGCAGGACTGAATGCATTAGGATTAGGAGAAGAAATGGACAAAGAAAACCCTGAGAGGTAAGGAGCCTGTCAGTATACTATTGATGTCACAAATCATGCTGATGCCCAGGTAGTAATGGTGCTATTTTTTTGTAGGTGTTATTTGTATTAAAGTAGCTGATATTAGGATCTCTTTGTGTTAAACCTTTAAGCAAGCAAAATTCTAACTGCCAAAGAGAATGTAGTCATCAGTAAGACAAGCAAAAGCTGGGAACAAGGCACCATTATTATTCCCATCTTAGATCTGGACAACTGAGACAGAAATAAAATGACTTGTCACACACAAAAAAAATACAAAAGTCTGGCAGAGCTGTGAAATGGAACCACATCTCCTAAATCTACAGCTTTTGCTTCAGACACAAGATCAGCTATCCTCTCTATTACCATATTAATAGTAATGGTAGGTAAATAACATACTACTGACCTGAGAATCTCAAACCACTTGACAAATAGTAATTGAGCCTAATGATGAGTGTTCTCTTAACCTAATGAAGTGTTCTCTTAATCTAAACGCGAAGGTTCTGCTTTCCCTTGTTCCAATAATGCACATGACATCAAGGATGCCAAATTGTCAAACTGCCATTGAAAGTATCATCCTAATTCAACACTCAGGATGTAGGAACAAAAAAAAAAAAAAAAGATGAATGCCTGTAAAACTCTTAAGTACTTTGTCACTTTTATCAGACTAGGAGGCTGCTGTGGAGTATAGCCACAATATGTATCTTGCCTCAGATTCCTTCTAGAAACAAAGAAATGCTACAAAAGATGACCTAGAACAGCAGCCACAGCAAGGAAAAGCTGACAAAGCCCAGGGACCCTTTAGAGCTGTGGGTCTTGTAGCCCTTGATATCTCAAAGCAAAACGCCTCTGCTGTCCCCTGGAAATTGAGAGTGCTACAAGCCTGGACATTGCTAGAGACTGTTGCTGCAACTTCAGCTTTCCAAGCAGATGCTGAATCATGTCTCAAGTAGATTTTTCTTCCTTAGGCGAAGGTAGGTTTCTTGTTATAACTAAAATTACACCTTAATTTGTGGCTTTAGTTCCTTTATTAACACAGTCTCTTAATGTAGAGTTACATCTGTGGCAACAACCAGCACCACAGGGCTGTATTTTAGGTCCTCCTGTCAATTTAACACATCAGAGCATATGTTTTAGAAGATACTTCTCAGCTTGACACAGGCATCAACATGCTGCAACTCGGGGGCAAATGTCAAAAATGAAATCCCCTTGGCTTTGTTTCTCCTTCCAAATAGTCAATTCAACAAGACAGAAAAGACAACATTGCCTGTGTTCAGACTGGTGTTACTCTAGCAATGGCTTATGTTGCTAAAAAGCACCTGATAGCAACAGATAAGTAGTGGCTGCAGAGACTGAGGGAAGCTCATCTCACTCTGTGTCTGATAACTTGAATCCTTTGTTTCCCCCATCCTTTTCCATGTGGAGGGGAGGCACTCTGTCCTTTGAGGCAGGATTCCCCAAAGCATATGCTAAAAGTATGGTTGTTTTTTTTTGTTTGTTTGGTTTAGTTTGTTTGTTTGTTTGTTTGTGGTGTTGTGTTTGTTTATTTTTTTCCTGTGTGTTTTGTTTTGTTTTTTCTTTTTTTTTTCCTTTGCTGTTTTGGTTTTTTTTTTTTAAGTTGTACACTTTTGTCAAGCACAACCCCAGAGAAGTACAAAGTGGGCAGAAATGTCACTAAGACTGTTGCTCCAGAAAAGATCAGACTGAGATTAATCCAGGAAGGGTTTATTTCTCTAAATGCTATGATTACCCCTCCAGACTCCAGGGATATTAATGGAATATTATAGGATCCTCATATTTCTCAGAGCACAGTAGGGATAACAGCAGGCTCTGGAGGAGCAGACCATAGTGAACCATGCGCACAGTTTCAAGATGATCTCAGTTCCCAGTCCTCATGCATTGGCCTGATGATCTACAGCAGCAAGGCTTTCCATGGGCTGATATGGACAGAATCTGTGAAATTATAGCTGCAGAAACACTGTTATTCATCAGCTGGGTTGTTGAGTACCACGAGGATGATACCAACACAGTGTAGTACTTAGGGAATGCTGGAAAATGCTATGAACTACAGGCCCTTCTGCACATATAAACACCCATACAAATTGTCCATGTATGACATATAATAGCAGGCCAGCAATGCTAATCACAATAAAGTGGTTAAATAAAACTTTAAAAATTGAATAGGAGGCTCTATAATTATATGAGACACTCCACAACTCTGAGAAAAAGCTTCTTTGTCATAATATTAAAGAAGCAATTAAGAGTATTCTCCATCAAAGCTGGTATTTGTATTTCTGCTTAGAAGAAAAAAAATTGAATGTTTGCTTTCTGATTCAAAACAGATTATTTCTGGAGATGTTCAAAAGACAGAAAATATCTCAGTGAAATTTGATATTATAACTATGCATATATATCATTTGATATGAGCTAAATTGAAATAAATTTATGAGCTCTTAAAATACTAATTCTGTTTGACAAGTACTACAGCGAGACATGAACAACCCAAACTATAGGCTATATGAAGAGCTATCACGCTGCCTCCTTATGTGTCTTACTCAGACCTAGACTGTCACTTTCTGTGCGTTGTGAAGACAGCAAGAACTCATTTCATAATTAGCATCAGTGAAAAGCGTTGTATCACAGAAGCACGGTGTTCTACATAACCACGTAGCTCAATAACAAGCTTAGTTTAGCATGTGTAAGTATAATTGGTTGGAGAAATCAATCCTCTTCTCTGGTGTAATTGTTGTGCATGCAAGTGAGAAATAGGACTGAGCCTGAGAGAGCTCTGCTAGGTGGTTCCTTTTGTTGCAGGTTCATATTTCAGTGCAAGCACTAAAGAATGTACTCAGAAATCAAGTAAGGATGGTAAGTAAGAATGTTTCTTCACCTCTTTCTGGGCAGACCATAAACAGTAATTGCAGTGAAAGGCAATTTCTCCCATCATGCTTTGTGGTGTACTGCATTCAATCAAGATATAATTGTAAAACAAATACAGCAACACCATCATTGGGATAGACACAAGTGCTTGTCTTGGGAATGAGTTGTTGTATAATGTGATAAGTCTTATTTCCACTGATACTCTTTATTCTTATCTAATAAAATACACTGCCATAACCTTTGTAACCCTATAGTAATAATTAAACCTCATGCATATATATTGGTGCTCCATACAGGTTCAAAAGGATATTTTAATAACTATCAAATATTAATAATTGGAAAATAGAATCTAGTTCATCCCAAAATTATTTTGTTAATATTGCATTTTCCTCTACACGCACAGACTTACACAAAAAGTTATAAGTAGCACCTAATAAAAATGGACCTTAGTAACCAGAAATGCTTTTTCTAGAAATAGTGCATGGTACTACATAGTTACACTTATTTTCAACCTTCCTATTTATATATATTTCCAGTGTACTCAGTGTATTATCTGAGTAACTTGAAAGATTAAAGATGCACCAATACACTTACTATGAAGTCCATAATCTATACAAAGAACATAAAAAAGAAGCAATTACTGGTGAGAAAAAACACTTTTGTTAAAATTACCAGCCAAAGCTTAAAAAGCAAAGTTTGATGAGACTGCGTATTAGATATGACTCATTTCTTCAGCTGCTTTAGTCTTAATGGGTACATAGATGAACCCAAAAGGATCATTTCAAAACAAGTGTATAGCTATTGGCTGCTGGACACCACAAAAGAATAGCATTACAAAGTCAAACAAACTAAAAATATTTTGAGAGACACAGTGACACTTCCAATGGCTGCAGCCAAGCAGCTTCTTATCTACATCAGGTGGAGTAAAATTTTAGACTTGTAAACATTTCTTGGCTCCCTCAAATACAGCTAACTTTTTTTTTTTTTTTTTTTTTTTTTTTTAAGGCTTCAAATGTGTAGGTATAATGTGTAAGACTCAGCTGCACAGGAATCCATTGCAATTTAGCATTATTCATAGCCACCTATCTGATGCAACAGTACTGTTCATTACATCACACCCACTAGCTAATATGGGACCACAGAAATGCTTCACGTGGATGCATTTAAAACTGCACAGTACCTTTAAATGAATAAACCATGTTCAATACAGATACTTCTAACAATGCACCTCTCACAAACATTCATGTTGTAAAGGCCCTCCTCTCACACACCACCACCCCTCTGCAGAAAAATAAAAATCTTAGTATTTACTAGAGGAAGTGCAAACATATAGAACTTGTCAAGTAGCATTTAGCCTTGCTTACACTACCACAATTACTTAGTTACCTTCTCCTGTCTGCTTCCTGTCTGCTAAGTGTGATGCTTTTTTTCTGCCTAATATCCTGTGAAGGTGCCAATTACCCTCCTCCTTATCAGCTGAAAACTATGCTTTGTGCAAAGGAAGTATCAATTATTTGTGAGCAGAGAGCAAAGCCTGTTTGAATCATAATGACAGGATGCTGGGGCTTCCAGCAAATAGAACATATCAAAAGGTATCATAAATCTAATAAAAGTGTAGGTCATAAGGGATCCTCTCAGAAGTCTGCACTTCAATCTTTAATTGTTAAAATTATGTTAGTTTTGCAGAAGGCAAGTCTATGAGTGTACATGAATTTTCTGTATCTTAATAATGGAAAGAAGCATAGCAGAAATAAATATATTTTCTTCAAGCAACATTGTCATTTCTTCCACTCAATTAATTGGAATCATTAGGCTTTCTACTTTGGTGCTGTTGTTTATGCCTTGATTCTACACTGATAACCATTTTGCAGCAAACCTCTTAGGTCTCAGCCAGACATAGATGTGCTGCAAACCTGTAATCATAGACTCATAGAATCATAGAATGTTAAGGGCTGGAAGGGACCTCAAAAGATCATTTAGTCCAACCCCACTGCCAGAGCAGGATCTCCTACAGTAGGTCACACAGGAACGCATCCAGGCGGGTCTTGAATATCTCCAGAGAGGGAGAATCCACAACCCTCCTGGGCAGCCTGTTCCAGTGTTCCATCACCCTCACTGTGAAAAAATTTATCCTTATGTTTCTGTGAAGCTTCCTGTGCCTCAGCTTCAATCCATTACCCATTGTCCTATCATCAGGCATCACTGAGAAGAGCCTGGATCCATCCTCCGGGCACTCACCCTTTATATATTTATAAACATTGATCAAATCCTGAACAGGCTGGAGGGTTGGGCAGGAAGAAATTTGATGAAATTCAACAAGGGCAAGTGTAGAGTCTTGCACCTGGGAAAG
>JANHFX010029735.1:0-68343 GCA_027560015.1 Chloroceryle amazona
GGGTGGCGGGGGGAATGGTCGTCTCCTGTAGCTCCGACCAAGAGGACCGAGCGGAGGATGCATGCGTGTGCACCAGAAACTTGACAGCAGCAGCGGGGCTGGGGCCTTTGGCGAGGGACAGGCAGATGTACCGCGTAGAAGGTGCGGGAGAGAGGGGCCGGGGCCGGGCAGCGCCGGGCGAGGTACGCGGCTCTGCCGCAGCTCGGCGCGGAAGCGGCCGGCGGGCTCCCGGTGGGGTGAGGCAGACTTTCCAAAGGGAGAGAGGAAACACTGTCGCAAGCGGTATTTTTTTTTTCTTCAGCCCTTGCTCGGGGGAAGGGGGAGGGCGATCATTTGTCCGTTTTAAAATGTTCCTTCGGATAAGCAGATATTGAAAGCCCCGAATTGAAAATCTTTTACTTGCACTGTAGCTCCGAGGCATGAAATGGATACACAGAAATTATTAATGCATGAAATGAAGGATACTCTATAGAGAATACAAAAGAGAAATACTTGAATTTTTATATATTTATTGTATTGTATTTTATGTATTTTGCTTGTTGGCTTTCAAATCTATTGCTATTCACAAGGTACCAAAATGGTATTTGTTGCTAATACGGGCTAGTCCAAAAAGCATTAATCTTGGGTGATACATGCATAAGCACATCCCTAGGAAAGGTAAAATGGATTAGGCTGTGGGTACCCATAAATGCCATATAACTTTTAGAATGAAAGTGCTTCCTGTGCAGTCCTTCGGGAGCGCATATAGCAGTCTGACATCATGATACAAATGCCTTTACCTTCTATAGAAGTCCCCTTTTTATTGTCTACTCTTTTAAATATTCATTTGGTGAGGCGAGAACTGGTATGTGCTAGGAGATCTTCTTTGTATCATTGCTACAAAGCACAGTGTGGCTGTGTAGCACAGTATTTACCTACCAAGATATCTGTGACAAAGGAGCCTCTTTAGCAAATGAGGTCACTAATTCAGAAATCAGCCCTTTATATGGAGAATGCTCATTTCTTTTTCATGTTCCAGTGACTAGTAACTCCCTGGGAAAGACTTTCTTCCTGTTGATTTGTGATGGCAATACAATAAGAATTTCACAGACTGTGCATCCCTTTGCTAGGAAATTAAATATTTTAAATTATTTAATAATGAAACTGTTGAATGAGAAAGCAGTAACAGATTTAGAAGCAGGGAAGCACACACTCATATATTACTGAATGTCCGTCTCTTTTCCCCCTCCCTTGCCCTTATGCTTGCTTCAGTCTTTCCAAAGTCTGTGTGATTCTCCAGGTAAATACTTTATTCTCTTTTTCTTCTCTGGCTAAGATTTACCAGTAAATAAATTTGTTTTCAGTGTAGAAATTCTGCAATAATTAATCTGATATCTGCCTCAGTCAGGTCTGTCAGCTGAGATTTGAAACACAAATCAATGATTGTACTCAATCCTTTGGGTGATTTTATATGGAAAGCTACACAGAAGTATATGGACGTGAAATTGCAGATGTTTGCTTATGAACAGCATTTTCATAGCAGAACGGCACAATTCATGTTGCTGGGGAGATGGGCAGGAAGAACAGTAAGGAGATTGAGAGCAGAAGGTCTGGTTTGAGCTTCATACTTTAATATACAAAACATTTTTCTAGCCTATTTCTAAGCTTCTATTTATTTCTTAGTCTACTATGCTTTAGAAAACAGAAGTTTCTGACTGTACTTCCAAAGCAGTTCTCCTTCCTCTTGCAGGAGAACACTGAACTAAGGTTATGGAAGTAAGATCAACATCTTCAATAAAAGAATTGGTAATTCTTCAGGCAAATTGACTAAAAGACATTTTCTCCTGGAATATTCTTGTTCTTAGGCCCTGGAATAGGGTTCGTGGGTGGGTTGTGGGGTTTGGGTTTTTTTGGGGTGTATTTTTTTTGTGTTGTTGCTTTTTTTTGTTTGTTTTGTTTTGTATTGTTTTGTTATGGGGAGGTATTTTTTTGTGGGTTTATTTATTTATTTATTTAACCTTAGCTTTGCATTAGACTGTCAGAGAATGAGCTTGGACAGACAATGCTGTTTATAGACTTTATATCAGCTTTAACTTTGATGAAATTTTAATTGTTGCCTGTCTAAACAAATCACTGAGAACCAGATTACTTCATTACCACAAATGCTGATACAATAGATTATGTCAAGAAAGGAGATAAGTCATTGTGATTTACCATCAGCTGTTTCAGAAGGAAATATGTATGGCAATGGCTGATTGAGAGACAGAACAGCCAAATTATTTTTTCTTTTGCATAAAAATATGTGGAAACTATAAAGAATAGAATTATTTCTGTGATTTATCTCATACAATGCTTTGAAATATATCATGTGATTTCAGCTTAAAATAATATGCTATTCTGACAACATCTGACATATTTTAGTGTAAGAAACATATGTGAAGTTCAGAGTTCCAGTAGACTGAGACTTTTTTTTTCTGCAAATGCTGTAACTTAACAAAGCATAACTTGAAAAACAAATGTTTTATTGCTGAGATTTCCACAATAGAAGTTATTTCTAGCTTAAATGTCATAGAAATTTAAAGTAATTTCAAAATTAAATCTAATGTCTCCACTTTTTTGGTGAACCTACTGTACCAATTTGAAAACCATTTTGTGAGCTGGATGTTTAGCAAATATATTCTGTGTGTGAGAAACAGAGGTCTCATCTGGAATCAATTATTCTGAAACAGTTCAGCAACACACTTTCTAGCATTGCTTCTTTTTGTGTGTCTGAGTTTTTTTACTAGCATTTTAAATTTAAAATATGTGTGTTATTTCCTATACTATACCTTTTGGTTGGTTGGTTTTATCCCATGGCGCTTCAGCTTTCATTGTCCTTTGTTGGGGTCAACCAAGAGCTTAGGGAAATAAATTGAAATATGGCCATTGATTTAAATGCAGTTTGGATTGGGCACTTTGTCTATGTGAATTAAGAGGACTCGCTTTACACTTAAGTATTGTCATTTTATGTCATATCTGTATTTTACTTCATCTTATCAGTTAGGGAACACTGTCATCATACAAGTCTAAAACTCTTATAGTATTTTAGGAGAAAATGTAGTCCTGTGGTTGGTTGGGTTTTGACACTGAAGACTAGAATACTCTTAGGCTGTGAAATTATTGATTCATTTAAGTGCAAGCCTGCATATGCCAAATTATTAAACCCATTCATTTTCTTTTCCTGTGTAAGTAAGGACTTTAAAGTCATTTAAAATATTACCGAAGGGTAGCAAATTTGCACACGGTGCTCCCAGAGATTTGAGTGAAGGAGCCGGAATTTCTGGAAGCCTTTCTTTTCCCGGTGCTGTCGCTCCGTCTTGCTCAACAGGTCCGTGCAAGGCGGTTCGGTGAGCGGCGGCAGGGATACGGCTGTGGCAGCGGCACTGCCGTTGCCGGGCTTTCCGCAGCCCGGGGCTCGCTGGGCCGGCCCGGCGACGCGGAGCTGGCGGCGGCAGACGGGCGGGCACTAGAGGGCACTGATGCTCTTCGGTGCCGCACCGCCGCCGGCCCCGCTGCCTTTCAGGGCGCGATGAAAAGCCGTTTTGTTACTACCAGCGCTGCTGGCCTTCTCAGGGGAGGCGGGATTCAATCTCGCTGTGGTTCAGGCTAATGCTCAGGCAGTTTGTCAGGATTAACATCTTTCTAGTCAGTGGATCGAGTTACCTTGGCGTCGTATTACCACCTTGGCGCTCACTACAAAGTTTTGGAATCCTGTAACTTCAGATTGTCTGAAGGGTGCCACAGCAGGAGTCTAGGTGTAAAATAAACAGCTCAGTCCTCTCAGTGACAGTGGTTTTTAAGGGGTTTGTTATCTCTCTCTTCCCTTTTCAAACACAGTGTCAGTCCCTGCTATGCCAAGAGAAAGCATTTAAAGATGAAAAAAATGATATGGCAAATAATAATAATAAAAGATTCTTTCAAAAGAAAGAATCTCATACTTGAGATATCTTATAAAAATATCTTTCATAGAAAACAAGTCTGTGTGATTCTTCAGGTAGTATTAAGCCAAATTTGTCTCATTTTACCCATAAAATGGGTCAGTGGAGTTTGCAACTGAAGAACTGAGGTAGATTAGTCAAAATAATTTCTGTATATCCTGTAGTGCCTCAGAATATAAAAGATATTATTATAACCTGTCATTGCAAACACTGACCAAAAAGGACATACATGACAGTATAGGTTTTGAACTGTTGCAGGCTTGGAAGGAGTCTCCTTTCCACCTGCCCTGTTCTGATGTTCTTCCCTGGACATCCACTTTGGGATATTGCTAAAGGCAGGATGCTGGGCTGCACAGATCTTTTATTTGACTCATAGATGAATCAAATTCTTGTGTATAAGAAATATATTCTTTCAGTAATGGAGTGCAGAACTGTGTAATTTTGTATTATATCCACTTGGGCAGCTATGCAGACAGAGAAGTTAATGTCTAATAGAAATTATTGTCTACAACTTTGATGCCAAAAATGAGCAACACAGTGTCATAATAGTTGTACAGTTTTTGTTAATATCCTGATTTAGGATATTAATATTAATTAAGAATAATCTTAAATTAACAAATTTTTGTGCATTAGTAAATACTACACTGAAAAATGAGCACTGCTTTGCTGAGGAGCAGTGTTATAAAGAGTGGTGGAGACCTGTTATCTGCCCATCCTCTGTGCTTCAAAACAGGGAACATCCCTTAAGCTGTTAGATGCACTCAAGGTAGGTGGAAAAGTTCAAGCTGCCAGCCATGTTCAAGGCCCTCCAGAGAACATTATGTGTGGCTGGGACATTAGCAGTGCCTTGCTAGCCAGCAGGATTTCAGAGACAAATATCTAGAGCAGCCAGCCCTGCTGCTGAGCAGTACCCGTGGGGAAGGTGACATTACAGTTAATTTTGCCTGACAAAGGCATAAGGCCTTCTCCCATAACTCCCATAACTGCTTGGGTGGTGGGGTGGCTTTCCAGCATCCCAGTCCCACTGAGCTCTGCTAGCTTCATGAGTCATAATTTAGCGCTTTAATTTTAAGGTGATGGCTTAAGCAAATTCTGAGGGGTTTTTGTGGATTTTTTTTCATCCAAAGTTTGGCAATGAGCAAGAGCCCACTTCCTTCTGAATCAGCAAGAGTTCATCAGAATTCTTAATTGTAGTGCAATGGCAGGCAGAGCTGGAGTAGTAGAAATCAGTGTAAATGGATTAAAAAAAAAAGGACCAAGTAGCTGAATGTAAAAGAGGAGACAGGATTTTCCAGAGTGGTTGGTGAATAATGCAGCATTAGGTTTTCAAGTATAACTCATTATTATAAAGATGATTTACTAGTTTATCAACAGAGAGACTGTAGCCACATTACAGATTTTACCAAGCATTTAACTCCCTTATCTTTGTATGGTGCAACTAGAGCAGGTTTTCTTGCCCTACCAGCATGTATCAGTACTGCCCCACAGCTTGAAAAGAGCCTGTCTTAGATGGCTGTGAACAGATTTGTTCCATGCTTCTATCCTTATGCTAACAGTGGGATAGAGATAAAATTTATGGTGTACCTTCCTGCAGCCACCACTCCTTTTCGTGTGAGCTTCTAATTACACAGAGTCTATGCTAATTTGGTAAACTGAAAAGTTCCTTAAATTGATGTAAATCTCATTGAAGCGCTGCTTCTTCTGTACCGAGTTTCATTACTCTTCATTTTGTGAAGTGCAATCATCAGATGTTCCATGTGAAAGTATTACATTTAAGGTTAAACTGGTGCTGTAGAAACTCTGGTTCAACATATTTTTTATCCCAGTGAGGCTTCCGATACATATTTTTAAGTAAAATAAAATTTCAGAACCATATTAATTGGTCTCAGTGGTTAAGTTAAATAGTTAAATACATGAATACATATCATTCTGACAAGGATAAGTCATTAGTTCAGTATAAAACAGAAATTATAGATCTATTTGAATCAGGAGACTAAACCCTTTTTCCATTAATGCTAACTGTTTTATTAATCCATGCTTGTGTTGGCATTAAGTCATAAATTTAAATAATCTGTCCCTTCTTGATTTAAAGTAATTAACTCAAAGATCTTGGCTGTTGAATGAATAACAGCATTACTCTTTTCATTCTTTATCAACTAAATTTTTGTTAGGTTTTTTTGTCTGTTTGTTTTGGGTTTTCTGTTGGTGTTGGTTTTTTTGTGTGTGTGTAGACATAGTAAGGTAAACAAAATAGAGTTTGTGCAATGTTGTTTGGCATTTGAACCAAAGATAAATGTATTTTCATTACCAGAGCAGAATACCTGTAACTATACAAGACCCAGAGAAGGATTCTAAGACCTTTTTATTATTATACAACATGTACCTGCCTACATCTTATGTGTACTTTATGCACCCTTATTTATACATTATTTATAGAGCTAAATTTGTGTGTGTGTGTTACTAGAAAATCTTAATTGAAGCAACAGATAAAAAAAATGCAAACTTTAAATTGTTTGAGAAAACTGACATTCAAGAGGTTTCTATTTTTGTTTTTGAAATAATAATTTTATTTTTTTTTTCTGAGAGAAATCCTGAGGGTATATACAGGACTTTGAATACATTCACAAAATAAAAAAAAAAGTGTTCATTAACACTAGAAAGCATACTTGAAACTTTAAGATTAAATCTTGTTCCTTTCAGAAAGGTGCTTCCGACAGGCAGTCCTCCCGATCAGTAGATTTGACCACATATTTCAAAGCCTCACTCAGTTCATTTTAGATCACTATTTAAGGCAAGATTATAATGCATGTCTATATTGCAGGGTACTTTCTAGTCAAGTCAGAAATGATTGCAAGCTTTTTTTCTGAGGAATGACCAATATTAAAATAGTTGAATACTGCTGGGTTAATTCAATATATACAGAGCAGTGATCAAAACCTCCAGTTTCATATTGCATGTAACCTTCATTATTTAACCACAGAGATTACCAGTCTGATATATCTGAAGAATGACTCAAACATTTATCCAATGCACTCAGTGAACAGATATTTTTAAAGATAACATCTCTTTCCTGTTCTCTTTGAGCATATTTTTCTTGAAATTAAAATTCCAGTGAAGATTTTCACCATTTCACTTTAGTGAAAGTTACCGTTCATTCATAGTTTCAAATCCAATTTCTCCATACATAAGAGGTTCCAAAATTTTGAAAACCCATTGAATAATAATTTCACTTGGGGCTCTTATTCAAATAAAAAACTTTGTCCACCACTGCCTGTTGCCTTTCTATTTGTTGCCATTCTGGTTATAGCTGGTATAGCTCAGAGAATTTGTCCGAGTAGTATGCATTCAATTCATTTTAGCACAGTGGCAATTTACATAGCATGTATTTTTTTTTTTTAAGCAAGAAAACAACCTAGCAGGCATTGTCATTTACATACAAACAATTTATCACTTACATACAAAAGGGTTGACGTGGAGACATTCTTTTTTGATTGGTTCGGGCTAATCCAATGCTTGCCTTCTCCTTTGGCTATTAGTGCTACCTGAATTAAACAAGGGCTTCCCATTCCTAGGCTGCAGTCTAATCATACCCCTTGCTACAGTCTTGCAGTTTGTAATGTCCAGTTACCTTCTACAGACATTACGTAGCTTTTTGGATCCATAATCAGAAGTCTTACTTTCTTTGTAATTGGCTAGGTTTATGTCAAATTACTAGGAGTAGTTAGGTAAGAAAAACTAATTCTCAGTATGTTCAATGACTTCCTATATATTTAATTTATAACAGAAATAAACCTTCCACCTTTAAATAAGGTGACATTAGTGTCATCTGAGAAAAATTGAAGCAAATGGAAACCATCCCCACTGCCTCACTAGACTGTTTGTACAATATGTACAATATGCAGATGTCATATGTAACTAGGACATTGTGAACTCCATTGAAAAAGATAACACAAAGATTTATTCCATGCTGCTCTGATGTGCTGTGATTCTATAGCATCAGAAATTACTAAGTTGCTTCTGGCCTGGACTTTAAAGGAACAGTCAAAAGAAATGAAAATGAAAATCGAAAGTCAACTTAGACAAGTCTTTTTATTTATTTTTTTAATGGTATTGAAATTACATTGAATGAAACCTTATTGTGACCTGCATGTATTTGTACATTTAGAAGCCTAGAGATATGTTCACCTTATTTAATATATGCTCACAATTTTGTTATTGCTATTAGCAGACTTCTTTTTAATAACTTCTGTGAGCAGACAAGTTTAAACTATTTAGCTGATGTTTACACTTTATTGGTTAAAATTCTGTCTGGTTAGAGAGTCCATGGTGTTATTCAATTGATACTGATATTATTGAATTATATCCTTGATATGGAAATTTAAAGTAGCTTTGGTAATTAACATTAACTCATATTTTTAAACAGTTTACATAAAGGTGTGCATTTCAGGGCTAAGCCAATTTTTAGTCCTACTAGCATTAGGAATGCTATTGGTACACTACCATATGTAAGAAATCGCACTAGTTTTTGTTTAATTATCCGATCAAATTGAACAAGAAATTAGTTTGTCTGAAATAATCATGTCTATAAAGTGTCAGCTTTGATACTTACCAGGATTTGACAGTTGCTTGTTGTTGTGACCTTGGCTTTTTCATGATTAGAAGTCAGAAACTATGCTAGCTGTAATTACTGCCTTCATAAGATTCTGTAGGCCATCCTCTGTGGCAGACTTGAACCAGATTGTCTACATATATCAGATTACTTATGCACTGGGTACAAATCTGTATTTTGTTCTCATAGCTGTTAAATCCTGTGTTTATCACCATATACAGTCTGTGGAAAGAATTTAGCCTTTATGATATTTCCCTGCAAAAATAAATGACTAGCAAGTTATTTCTTGAAAACTGTACAAAATATGAGCGCTATCAAAAATTGGACTTTTAACTTTTATTTATTTTTTTGCAAAAATAAAGGCAGAAAGTCATTGCTGCTTTACTAAGAAAGTAATGTAAATAAAATTAATAATGTGTTCAAATGACTTTTCCATTGGTATTAAATCATTTTGCCTGCTGGAGGAGAGAAGAATGTTTTTGCCTAAAGGTATACCCATGTGGAAATTAAATCCATTTTTACTAGAAATGAAATAATTCAAAATAAACTGCAAAACCACTTCTGGTTTAACTGTTTCAGTGTACTGAAAAGTAGACTATATTTAACCCATAAATGCCTTGGACAGTTTACTGCACTGAGTTGATGAATGCTAATCTCTTCTTGAATTTGAGATCAGCAGCTCCTCCTTTCATGATTTTCAACAATGTTACAAACAGCATTGCTAGTCACTCAGATATGACTGTTTCCATTTTCACATTAGTTATTTCTGAGGCTCCTGTGACTTAACAGAAAAAGCAGAAAATTATATATGCAGTACCTTCCTTTCTCATTCTTACAAATTGATTATACACATTTACCCTTTGGGCTTTATAAAAGGCTCCAAGTTTTATTTTCCAACAGATTAGAAATATGCCAAATTTTTAATGACATATCAAGTGTTTCAAATGTAAAGATAGGAATTTCTATCTATATCCTCATGCCCCAAAATAATTTGTCTGTTATCTATAGTAAGCCAGGCATGTTCATTATGCTTTCTTAAGCCTGTATCCTTATGAATTGAGATGTCAGTCTGAATGACATGAATCCTTTCCACAGCTGTGCCTTGAAGGACAGATGCATTTCTGCCATGAATGATATCAGGAAAAGATCCTGTTGCAAAACTAATTTTCCCACTTCTCAATAGTCTGGTGAGGCAATTTCCATAACCCATGGAACTGTTGCTAAAATTAAAGTGGTCTATATATATGTATGGCTATGCTGTTGAAGATGTATAGGGAACTGAGATCCCTATATATTAATTATGCCTTCTAATTATACCCATTTAGTAATCTACTCATGTCCCAAAAGAATCCTAGGATTAATGACGACAAGTATATTCCTCCTTTATAGGAAGGAATTCTTTCAGTTGTCATATTCAAAACTACACATCAGCTGGGAGGACAGCATTTGTATTCATTTCTAGTTTCTGTTCCATTTTGCAGGGAGCATGGCTAGGACTTCAACTCATTAATGACAAAGATGACTTCATCCAGGTGCTTGCATTTGAGGAGAGGGAAGAATAAAAGGGTTAAGTCTATCTATTTGTTTTTTTCCTATCTTAAGAGCCTTCTTTCACCTAACTAGATGAGTGTGTGCCCACTCATGTTTCTCTGTGGGGAAATAGCTGGAAAACATGGAACATGATGAAAACTCCTGTATGACAAGGTCAAAGTCCCTTACTTCTAAGAAGTATTTTTATGTCTCAGTGACATACCATCTAAAGAACAGCCTCCAAAGCATAGTATTAAGACAAGTTAATTTGAAAAATAATTTCAGCTCATTTAGGAAGGGGAGTTTAAGCTTTTCAATAAACATCCCATCAAGTCTGTGGTATAAAGATCCTGTTGGGCCTACTATACCTACTCTACTCCTATTGGAGCAGCATCCCCAACTGAGATTGTGGTGCTCATGAAATGCCAGAACATTGAATACAATCACTAGTAACAACTAGTGGCAAAAGGGTTAAAACAACATATGGGCTAGTTATCTGTCTGGAGCTTCAAACAGCCATTCTACATCAAAAAGGAACTGCAGCAACTTCGTGATCAAAGTTAAGGTAATTTAATTATTTTCCTTCATGAATCAAGGGGTCATTGAACAAGCTCAGGATGTCTGGATATTAGAATGTAGGAAATTTATTGTTTCACTCCTCCTAATATTCCAACATCAAAGAGAGCATTTTCCTATAAACAAAGCAGTCTGAAATCAAAGAATTCAAGCAAAAGCTAGTGTGGAGACATTCAGTTTTCTGTTATCTTTGTGAGCTGGAAATTAAGCTGATTCTTGTGGAGTGAGATATTTACCACTATGATTCTTTGTGTTTATTTTATATAAATAAAAATCTGTACCAAATCTTGCAAACTGAAACGCTTACCTCCTACTCTTCTAAGTCCACTGAATTGACATTGTTTTTCCTGTTTCTTACCTTTATGTATTTTTTTTCATATTTGGTTTTGAAAATCTCTGTCAAGCTCTAAGTGGCTCTTTAACCACATCATGCTTTGAGATTCTAATTAGCACAGTGTCATTGATCTTATCAATGCTTCCACATATCTGAAGGGTGGGGCTAGTTTCTTTTCAGTGGTGCCCAGTCATAGGACAAGGGGCAAAGGGCACAAACCAGAACACAGGAAGTTCCACCTAAATGTAAAGAAAAACCTCTTTACTTTTACGGTGATTTATCCCTGGAACAGGCTGCCCAGAGAGGTTGTAGAGTCTTCTTCTCTGGAGACTTTCAAAGCCTGCCTGGCTGTGATCCTGTGCAACATGATTTAAGTGAACCTGCTTTAGCAGAGAGGTTGGACTAGATGATCCCCTGAGGTCCGTTCCAACTCCTGTGATTCTGTAATGTAGACTGTGCACCACAATGCAGAGCAGAGAGTTATTTCATAGATGATTCCTCCAGAAGCCCGAGACAAAAGTTAGAAGAAATTTAGTTTGGTGAGAGAATCCCATAGTTGTAAGGAGCAATGCTTGGTCCCAAGCGTTCTCTGTGCTCCTCACCATTGGTGACATTCATGTTAGTTCAGGATTAATGAAGCAAAAATTGGCTGGAATATTTTAAACCCTGAACATAGCTGCTGAACATGCATGCTGATACAAAATGGATTTTCAGCCTGCAAAAATAAATTTCACTATTTCTAGTAAAGATTATTTCCTTTGTATCTTTCCCGTTTATTTTTACATGTTCTTCTTTTGGTCCACTGGATTTCCTTTCACAGCTGGGGTCTGACCCCTCCTCTTCTGTGTTTGTGGATGAAACAATATACTAAAATTTGTTATGGTAAGCGCCAGTCTTAGTGTGTGTTTTATGTTCATCTGCTACATCATTTCTGCATAAAAGCTCTTTCATTGACTGTGTTGTCCTGATTGTGTGTATGTTATATTCACAACGTGCAACATTCTCGTGTGTCAAACTGCTCTTGAAGCCAGTGAGATGTCTCTGTGCAGAGTGCTTCTGTATGTCTTAGAAGTAACAGAAATAAATTATCAGGACACAAGTCCATAGAGACAGGAAACAAGTGCAATCACTACATGTGGTGACATATTTCTGAGAATAATATAAAAGTTATATAAATAGAAAGAAAATAAAATGGTTTGGATCATCCCACCTTCTCATATTTACCTGTGAAATACTAAGTACTACAAATTTCTAATACTTCAGATCCTTTTTTTTCTTTTATTTTTCTTTCTGGTATGGAAGTTTTTATAAAACCGAAGGACTGCTACGTGAAAAATGATAAATAATCTAATCTCATATAACACAAATAATTAAGACAAGGTAACAGTGCAGTATTCTGCAATTGATTGTCAAGCTGGTGAGGGGATCTGCAAAGCGTTTAGTTTTAAATGGTGACATGATTGGAGAGACATGCTCTTCTGCTTCCTGTAAAGAAGGTATAATCAACTTCACATATTGGCTAGCTGTAAAACAGCTCCTATCAGCTCTGTGCATTGCCATTCCTTACAAAATGTTACAGAATGCAATCTGCCATGCTCAGTGGTAAAAGCATTTCAGATTCCTAGGTAACTCTGTTATTGGAAGAATACATTTTTTTTGTGTGAAAATTTTGCAACCACTGAGTCCAGTTTTTCAGTTTCTGTCAGTTTGGACAGAAAACCTCTCTTTTCAGCGTGAAAGACCTTGCTTTTTATTTCAATTAAATAAATATGTTTAATTTATTACCATGTGGTAATCCCATTTCATATTTGCCAAGAGATCATCCAGTAGAAAAGTGATGATTTCAGTGAAGTCACTTGATTCATATCACACCAAATCCAAAGCAGCATTCAAGACAGCAGTATTATAGTCAGCCAGGCAGTATAGCCCCAAAATTTTAGGTGTGTATATGCATATGAGAACACACACCCTTCTTGAATGTCTATCATAGTTTTACTGTGAAATCTATGTCAAACAGGACTGTATACCTGACTTACGGAAGCCTTGATTTTTGCAGTATAAACTATGTGGTAGTGTGAGTGGCTGCATTTGACAGTGAATGATGGTAGTAACAATGCACATGCCTGTGCCATTACCAGGGGAGGAGGAATTGATTAACAATAACACACTTCATTAACACTGCACTTTCTCAGTTATTGTAATTGTGGCTCTTCCCCTAAAACATAAAGTTGAACAGGTTGCATTTCTACCAAATCAATCTAAGGTGTTAAAATTTACATAATTTCCTCTTAATGCATTTATAGAGCAGCAGGAATTTTAATTTGCATTGTCTGTATAGTCTATAATCAAAGTGTTAAGAGCACAAGGTTTATTCATTATGTATGGCATGTGGTGACTAATTTACATAACAGGCTGCATCTTGCTGAAATATTCCTTCTTTCCCCATGCCCGCCTTTACAGTTTTGACTAAAACTTATTTTCCATAAACCTGTTAATTCAATTACACAAGACTTTGAGTTCCATAGAACATATATTACGGAGAAGTATCCACATAAAAATAAGTAAGTTGATGAAGTGTCATACTGAAAGATGATAAGTGCCAAGGGAAAGCCTTGAATACTGGACTGTATTTCATGACTTCCGGAGAAAGCTAGAATTAAACCACTGTGGTGTGTTCTATTGATGTATACCAAAGTTAAACATTCACAGATTGAATGTAAAGGTACCTTTTTATTTGTTTTGTGGTGAACAGACTATAGAAAGCCTATTCTAAGAAAATTTTCAAAATGATGTTAGGGAATAAAGAGCAATTAAGAAATTAAGCTGCTGTAAATACATCATCAGTTGTTGCCTGCTAAGGCCAACATTTGCTTTATGAAAATAAGGGCTTAATAAGATATTTTTAATAGAACATTATATTTTAGTAAATAGAGAAAAAATAGAGGATCTTAATAACATTTCTAGAAGGTAAAATACTATCTAAATGAGGAATGTAATGAATCCATTAGTTTAAACACATAGGTCCTCTGTGGAGTGTCTCAGAGCATAGCATAAAATTTATCATTTAGATCTTTGAATTACTGAGTTTTATATGTGGCATGCATCAGACAGTTCCCTTCTCCTTTTTACTACTCAGGTAACAATATTCAGACTAAAATGCAGGAATGTACCTTTATTTTTATTATATTATACTCTCTTATAATGCAACAGTATAAACAAATGTATTTTATGCTCTAGCACATACAGAAATTGAGGTAGTATAAGATTTGTCTTGCAAAATATATTTAACTGTTGACATTCATACTTTTAGTAAGAGGTTGTATGGACAGGTGTTTCAGTCCTCTACCAAAGTATTCATACAAATGGTTTTATTAATCCATAATTAACCCCCTAATCTGATGTTAAAAATTTAAAACTGTCATAGAGTTTTGTATTGGAATTGTATTTTAGTCCATGATAAGAAAATCTGGGGTGGTGGGAGGGGGGAGAGTGGTGTATGACAGCCATGATGATTTGTATTTTAAAGTTATGTAAGTACAGGAACAGACATAAATCTGACATTTGTGAATATTTTAATCTCTGTATGAAAGTGGAATGAAAATTTAATTTATATAGTGACTGTTAACACCCAACATGATGTGCCAAAATGCTTCTAAACAGTGTTATGCCAATGTAAAAGCAACAACTGCATACATAAAAATGAGAGTGAATGCTACATGTAAGTTCATATACTAAAATTACAAGATTAATACATAGATAATGGTCAGTAGATTTAGAGAGGTGCAAAAGACACGTGTAAATCCATTTACCTTTGAGAGAGAGAAAATCCAAGGAAAGGGAAGACTCATTTTGCAAAGGAAATCACCAATAAAAGGGCCTATTAAAGTGATTATGAAGCTCTCATATTGGCCCCTTCTTTTTTCAGATTTTTCACAGAAGTTACATATATGTTGCACAGTCATTGAAAACGTCATCTCATTCTGCTCTCAAGCTCCTCTGACAAGGACTGTTTTGCCTTCCTATCTTTTTTTCTTCCTTATCTATTTTGCTACCATTTCTCCACATCCACTGAATATTGTTTAAAAATTTGAAAGTAACTATCAAGACAGGAAGGTTTATGGATAGAGCCATGTAGCAAGGCCAAGTGATATAATAATGGTTGTCTGTTCGCCCAGTCATACTCTCACAGATAAACAATGTATATGCTCAGAGTACATATTCTTATAGTGGACCCATTCTGACTGCATGAGCTGTGTAGAGTAGGGGGTGAGAGAATGTGGCACAGTTTTTAAGTTCTTCCTTTCAATACACATTACATGACAGCTGTGTGAACCCCAAAGTGGTTTTGTGAGCTCTGCAGAATATTCTTGTCAAATTGAAATCCTTACACATGGTTTTGGACTCTCATCTTCCCAAGCATCAGCACATCTTGCTGTTGGTTAAGCATCAGCTGAAAAAAATGGCAGTTAGAAATATCACCAAAGCTCCTCTTTTTAGTGCTGCTCTTGGCCATTGCTGGTGAGCCTGCCTGCCTGCATAGGTGAGAATGGATGTTCCTGAAAACCAGAGAAGAAAAGGGGAAATGTGGAAATATATGAAGAGTTAGGCGCAGTGCCAGTTCATACCATCTCAGAATGTGCCCTCTGTGGGGAATTGCACCTGGAGGTTAATTGAACCAAGTGAAGCTCTATGTTTATGTCTAACATAGATGAATTAAACTGCTGAGTTCAGTTTGGGGAATTGCACTTTATGTAGTAGCACCACAGAGATGTCTTAGTCCCGCTGCTGTGAGGTTCCTAGGAGAATAAGACCTGCTGGAGTCTAAACACAAGCAGACTTAATCTGCTTTTGCCATGAGGATAAAATACAATAGTCAAAGCAACGTATCTTAACCATCTCTGCTAAAGCAATGTTCAGCAATGCACCTACTACTGAACGTGCTATCATTTTTATATCACTTCATTCAATTTGATACATAGTTTTTCTTTGTGTGGCTTCAGCAGCTGTCATGTAGATCAGACTTCAGCTGAAATCTCTGTCTGTGGCACTCTTTATGAATAAGAAACATGTTTTTTACAGCTCAATATGAGAGTTGAAAGAGAAATCAGATAAAGTTAAAATGTTTTAGAAGTTTAGCAAATTGTCTCTTGAAATGCCTACAGAACTTGTCCAGCCAATAAGAGAAAATGTGCATGAATCGTTTGAAATGCTGACAAAGATAATTATTGTAAATACTGTGATGTTACAGTAATAAATAAACAGGAACACTTTTTTCTTTCTGTAAACCAAAATACAGTTTTGCTATCCACTCAGTCACTTAACTTTGTTTGAAAAGGCTATTGCTAACCAAATCAGAGAAATGCCGAAGGTTATGGTAATTAAAAGACCAACAGCACTTCCTTTCTAATCTCCTGAGGTTTGGTATCCAGGCAGGAGAACAAGGGAATAGTTCTTTTTACTCTTAGATGATGCAGTTTGGGTAGGACTTAGGCAGGTTCATATCAGACTCACTTGAATTGATTTCAATTTGTACTTTTTTTTTTTTTTCAGTATCATCTGGGGCTTTTCTATAACACAGGTCTCTTCCAGGACATATGCTAGTGGTGAAACCTCCTTTCTTTTATGGCACATTATACTTTCAGGTTTTCAGTCTTGTATTTCAAGTCTTAAGTTTACCATAGCATGCATTTAAACCTATATGCTACATACATGATTATGATTTTGAGGGAATGCACCTTTTAAAAATACTTCTGCTTTGCCTGCCTGAGGTGGCTGGAGTTAGAGACTAGACATGTTTGGTGCTCTGCTTCTGTTATTTTTCAGTAGTACACCACCATATGCATAGATAACACAGAAGTGAGAGCAGACACACCCAGTTTTAAGTGCTAATAATTATAGGATGCTTTAAAAAAAGTTAAAAATTTAAATGTTGACAGCTTTCCAAGGAAATAGATCAACTACAGATGGGCAAAATATTCCACTGATTTAGTGGTTCATTCTCTCCTTGATCCTGTTTCTGTTCAGGAACTAAAGAAAAATTCAGTGTTTAATAGGTATTTGGAACTGTAATTTTAAATCAGTGAAAGAACAGCAATATAGCATTGCCAGTTCTAGAGGAAAAATGAAATGTCATGTAACTGAAGTAAGTGCTGCAACTCTTTGTGAGGCAATTTCTATTTTTTTTTTTTCTGAATGATTAGATTTTATAAATATCCTACTGTGTACAGGTATGTTTTCTTCTTCCCATTTAACAGTACAGGCTGATGGGTGTCCTGCTCTCAGATAACAAGCAGCCACCAGCAGTAAATGACAGCATAGCACTGGAATTATTGCCACCTTTTTTACACTGCACTGACTCCATGCTCACACAGTAATTATCTCTCAGCTTTACTTTATGTCACTGAACACAGGACACACATCAGTGGTCCTTTGAGAAATTTCCAAATAATTTATCTGAAACTATCATTTCTAAGTGTTTGTGGGGAAAGGGACCCTTGAGTCCAAATATGACTAACACATGGGTATTACCAACATTGGCTTCTTGGTTTCTCTTTTCCAAAGTGCTGTCAGTAAATTTAGGCAGGGCACAGCATTGTGTGATAGTGTATGATAAGCAACTTTATATATTCTTGGGTATCAAAGGAATCATAGCATATATTTATGTGGAAGGTGTCAGTACTTATGAGGGTGGATTAATGTGCTTAAATATAGGCAGAGGGAAAGAGGTGTTGTACATAAAATTTCTGTTTCATGTTAAGTTTTATTCTGCAGCAAGCTATGTTTATGGGTTCCGTCGTGAGAACTGAAATAAAAGATAAAGTAAACAGTGCCAGAGCCAGGAAGAACGTGGATCTTCTTTGTTCCATATGCGCTGTGTCAAACATATTTCTTTTTGTTCCTCTTGAATTAAAGAAGACAGAGATACAATGAATTTTTGGTTTTGACTTTTCACCCTTATGTTTCTCAGTCTTTCATCTTTTCAGTGCCTGGATCCTTCTTTTAACCTATGTCTCCGTTTCCCTTTTTTAATTATACTGGTGCCACAGATTTCCTTTCTGCAATCTTGAAGTCCTTGAACTCAATGAGATTTTTACTGCTGAACTTTAATATGGCAGGTGTAAGTGTACAGAGTGCCACAGACAGTGGATTCCCAAACTCAGTTCAAATTTTCCACAACACTTACTGTAGGGATCCTCTTTTTAAACAAACCAAAACAACCTGTGATTCTAATAATTTCAAACATAATTATGCACTTCAAAATTTTGGGAGTATTAAATGATCTGCAAAACACTAAAACAGGCAGATCATATGCATCTTACCATCCTCAGAAGCAAATAGTATTAGAAGTCTTTTGAAGGGGCTATAGATACGAAGGGTATTTACTACCTAGGCAAAAATCACAAACCAACAGTCTTGCTGTGATTTTAGGTACTTAGGTACTACTTTCCTGTAATAACAAAGTAGCATTTTTAATTCAGAGGAAAATTAATTCCATCCCCTAGTATTCTTACCAAATGACTCATGTAAGAGTTTCCAAAGTCATTGAACTTAAGAGGAGTTTCTAGCTCCCGCATTGTGTCAGTTGGACTAAACTGAAACTAGTTTCCAAATGTATTACTTTGTCCTCATCTTATTTCTGTGTAGGACAGAATAAATGGATGTTAGAAGTCATGTGGATATATGGAAATGTATGTATAGTTAGTGAGTCTTCTGTTTTGTGTAGCTGTTTCTGTTTAGCATGTTAATAACATGGAAAATCCACTAGATTGAATTCATCGAGCTACTGAATATAGAGATGACCATTACAGGTAAATTGTCTGAAATTACACCTTTTTTCATCTTAGTATTAGAAATTAGTTTTGGGTCAGGAAAATAACAGAAAACAAAATTTACTTCAAAGCAAAATATGTTACCTTTAAAAGAAATAAATGCTCTCTAAACCTTCTGCTCCAAGTTTAAAGTTTTTTGTAGTTCCAGAATAAAAAAGAAAAAAAATTCTACTGAGGAAGATATGATTTTGGTCTTTTTCTGCAGAAGGAAGTGTTTGCTAATATAGCTATGCCAGGATATCTATATCGGTAGCAATACATAATTTAAGCACAGCGTGTATTGTAAAAGGAATGCTTTTATCAGTTCATGAATAAAATTCATATTGCAGAAATTACTTGTCTTTGCCATCTGAAATACTTCTTTTCTCAGGTTTTTGTCCTACACTGCTGTCAGTGAGGAGAGGCTGAAACCATGCATCTCTGACTGATATAGGCTGGACCCATACTTTCAGAGTGCCAGAGAAAGTGAGAAAATTGCTAATTTAGACATCTCTAAAGTTTGTGCTATTTAAAAAATAATCATAATTCTAAAGTCATAATGTTAAAGAAACACTGATATCACCATCAGAAAAAGGTAGCAGTGAAGAAGGATTTTAGATCCTGTAAGAAATGATAAAAAAGATTGATAGAGTATATGGGTTAATGTTACATTTTCTGATCTAGACGTATCTTAGTAAAAAATGTTGGTTTTTCTCCTACCATTGTGGATTCTTGTAATGACTTGGTTTGTGGCCTTCATCCAGGTCATTCATCTCTTTACGCCTTCCCAGATGTCTGTGCCCATCTCTTTTAGAATGTTTGCACATTGTTTTAGAAATCAAGAGCCTTTAGGGAATTACATCCTACTCTCAAATTTCCAGTCTAAGCAATCTAAAATGTCTGAAGAGTTTTCTTACATAAAAACCTTGTGTGGGAAAGTGAAAACCTGTGGATATAACATAGCCTGAGTACAACAGAATATGGCCAGCAGTGGCCTTCGGTTCAGAACCTGCAGAAATAGTATTAGTTAACTATACACATCAGCATTAAATTAGTAAAATTAAGTACTTCTTTAGCTTGAAAATGTCATACCTTGCTCGTGGAAACTGTGCATCAGTCGTACACAGTACGATACAATCCTAAGTGCTTATGTTTAAGCACCATCTTCCACTCTTCTACGTATAAACCTTTAAGTGCAAAGCATATTTTGTCTAGACCTGGGGTATTTTTCTCTGTGTATGAAAGTATGACTGCTTAAGGAGAGGTAGGACAAAACCAAACCAAACCAAAAAAATAAAAAAGCTCTCAAACCTCTTTATTACAGATCAGTCTTTGTATATGTCAATTGCAGATACACAAAGATAAAACTGCTAGATTGGTACAGTTCTTTTCCTTCTTGCCCACCAAGAGAGCTAATATTACTGCAGCACGCATGGCTCTCTAGCAATTTTCCACTGTGCAAAAAGCACTTCAGTATTGCTGATAACTGAGAAACTAATACCAAGTTCTCATTCTTTCAAAATCGGCTGGCTAATATTTCTTTAGGTCAGAGCTGTCCTATGTAATGATTGTTTTAGATGTGCTAGAACTGCTAAGCAGAAATAAGACACTAAGGAAAATGTTTATATACAATGCATCTGTGAGCTTATGCTATGGGGATTTAGTACAAATCAAAGTGATATGCAATGAGTATGAATTGGCTGACACTAGATCTTTTCTGCCAGTAGGTTGAAAAAAGTGCTTGACAAACATGTTGGTTTTGGTAGTGTTGTCCTTTAACATTAATTCCTGTTCTTTTGTTGTTTTTGTAGTTCCTCTTTCTCCAAAAACTAGTTTAAGGAAAATGGAGTGCGGAGTTGTTTTCTTCTTTGTGTATATGACAGCGTTCTGACTGAATTTTATATGTTCCATATTTTTGTTACTGCTCTGTATTTAACATACTGCTTTGAATTTTATTATTTTTGTCCCCTTTTCTACATATGAAAATCCAGTGAATTAAGAAAAACATGTTCTTTGTTTTTAGGAATTAGGAATAAGAAAGTGAGTTAGGCCAAAGCAGGAAAAGAATGACCAATGCAGATGCTAGAAACATACTTAAGGCTGTGAAAATAACAAATTAAAAGAATATGTAAATTTCAAGGCACATAAATCGAGCTCGGCTTGTGATGGAGGGTGACATATTAGCACAGTGGCTCTAATAAAAAGACCTTAGAAATGGCTTTGGCCATCCAGAAAGTCGTGTTCTTCTTAAAGATACAGGCAACTTCATCTTGCCTGCCTTCAAGCTGCTTAGCTCTTGTTAAACAGATAGAAGCTACAAGGTGTTTTATCTCCAGCCAAAAACTAAGTGAAAAAAAATCTGAACTGAAATCATTATTGTAAACATACTATCATTTAATGCAAGATAGTAAAAAGGTTAATATCAGTTTATTGAATTGGAGTTCTTCCTTCCCAAGAGCAAGAAGAATTTCCTCTTGAACTCCATGTAATTTATCTGAGATGATACTAAATGGTAATGAAGGAGGATGTACTGCTTCCTAAATACTGCAGAGATGCTCCTAATTAGAATACAAGCATCAAACTGAACTTCTGCTAGTATCTTGCCAGGATTACAGAGTGTAATGAAAGATATGACTACAACACTTTCTAAGATTTTGGATTTGTCATGGTCATGTTAATGATGATGGAGCTTAGAAGCATGTTCAGCTGAAAGGGTTGTATTAAGAAAACAAACTGCTGCCTCAGAGGTAGCTTTGCTGGGTGACAGTCTCTACAAGAGGCTGAAGCACAGTCTCATGCTGAGCAGAAAATGGAGTGCAAATATTGACCAAAGAGTTAATATGAGAGTTGAAAATCTGTTTGTGTTCTAATTATGAACTTGATAGTGATTTTTTGTGTGTGTGTGTGTCTACATATTTATGCAGGATAGTATATATTTGGTGACTTTCTGAAACTGTTGCAGTGTTTAAAAGTGAAAAAAAAATCATTAATCATGGATTTCATCAAAAGAATGGCTAATATGCTAAGGCACGAACAAGTAGCTGCCAAGAGCATTTATTTATGGCTTGCATTGATTTCAGCTGGGGGGTACACTGGGTTCACAAAGAGTATGGGTTCACAAAGAGGAATACTAAACCACATCAACTTAATTTTAAGTTGTATTATTCTAGAATTGTATCTTTTAATAAAACATTCTGATTCCATTTAATATGGAAACATTTTGTTTATATATACTTGAGATTTTTTATTTTTCTATAGGAGGATAGTTTGTAACAAAATTAATTAAATGAGGGTCTTGCTTTTACATTTGCTGTATGTTCATGCAATAGCTACATACTAATATATAAATAGAATATTTCTTAATTCTAGTAAAATATTCATCAAACACTTGTGTATGTCATCAGCTTTCCTTATCTCAGTAGACCACTTGCGCAAAGTCACTACATACATTTTTAGCTTAATTTTATTTTATTCTAATAATTTTTATGAGCATTTTGAACTGTGTTGATGAGATGTCAAGCAATGTGATTTAGTTTCCTAAATGGATAAGTGTAGTTCTTTGAGTTAGATTTCTGACATGAATCTTAGCAATTACAAGTTGAAAGACTGCTGTAAATAGTTACTTAAAATATGCTGTTTCAGCAATTATGCTTGATAATGTGAATGCGGGGAAGTATTTGCAAAAATAGAATCTGAAAGTCTGTGAATCTGATCAGAAAGATTTAATATGAAATGAATATTTTTAGATACATTGGCAATATTTGCATATCTTTTATAATTGCTTATGGGTGTATTAGAGTATCTTCAATTTATTATCATGTAAGAGAGGAATGAATTAGATAGGGGTAAGTAGCTAAATAAAGAAACAAACTCTTCTCTCCTTCCAGATGATTGGAATTAGGTTCTATTCAATACAACTGATGGCTAAAGTTGTATCCAAGAGTCCAAAGCACAGCTGCTCACCTTTATAAGACAAATAGTGAAACTGGTGATAAATAGCCCTGGTTCTGCACTACAGCATGAGCCAGACTGTTGTGCTGGTGCAACACACTGCTCTGAACCTAAACTTTTGAGAATAGCCTTAGCATGCTACCAGCTTAGCATGCTTGTCACTTCTGTAGAATCCCTCGACTCGAGACAGCCTTACTGTTCCATACTGTATACTGATACTTTTACATTTGTTTATATTGTCCAGATTCAGAACTTAATTTATCTAAATTTTTTATTTCTTGAAAAATGTCATTGATTTGTAGACTCAAGAATCTAACATGCCTTTTTTTACTCACACTAGAGTACTCAAAATATTTCCATTGTTTGCCTTGTTCAAAGACAAAAATGGACTTGTCTGTCTTGGTTTCTGTCATAAAGTTGGTAAGAATGTGAATTTAATTTTACTTGTATAAAAATTTCATTATAAAAGTTTCCTTACAATTCCCAGCTTTAGTTGCTTTACAGCCTTGCCATTGAAGGCAATGAAATGTTTGTGGTTAAGTCTTCCTGCCACTCTTTGAATACATAAAACTTATTTTTAACCTTTATTGTTACAAGCTGATGCCTTCAGCTCTCTGATGCCTTTTTCTTACTGACATTTAAGTGAGTCATACAGTCCCTTTTATTCACTGTTTTGTTATTTTTCCTGTGCTGCTGGTATATATATCTTTTGATCTGTCTGGCTTACATATTCCTAAGATTTGAATTCAGCTGCAAGTTTGGGAACTACTGAGTTAGACTAGTTGTTTTCAGATAGTAATTTTTATTTACTGCATCAAATGTACATTTGACTAAAATCTTTGCAGCTGATTTCCATCAAGGATGCTAGTCTCTTGATACTTTGCAATGTGTCTTCTGTACCATCAGGACCTTCCCTTTTGGCCAAATTCAGCTTTGATCCCAAATCTTCTCATCCCTAGACACTAATATTTGTTATGTGGTGACTAACAGTCAATATTTGTTTGATTTACTGTTTCCTCTGAAGTTCCTGATTCTTACTCATAGTAATCTTTGTTTTCCTGGATGTCATCATTGCTGATAATTGGATTCTGAAACTCAGTTTTTACCCTCCCTTAATATCAGAATGTCTCATGCAGTTTATTACTGAGCAATTTAGAATAGAGTTTAAACATAGGTGGGTAACTTTCGGGGAATGTCAATTTTACCAAAATTTTAAGAAGTTTTTTTTTGCAAAGCTTATGAGATATGGTGTACTCTGTTTCTTAGGGAGTGCAAAGCCAGCAATATTTTGGATAGCTATCTCTCAAACCAGATTTGTAAGATAGTTTTGTTGAGAGTATGAAAGTTAAATAAAAGTAACTTAGCTTCAAAATTTTATTCACATCACTTATATGTCCACACAATTGATAATGACAAAATGTTCTGTGATTCATTTTAAATTTCAGAATGTTTGATACTTTCCAGTATATAATTGGTTTAAAATGATCCATACAAACAAATTCCATTCTTCTGGCTAACAAAATAGATAATACACCTAACCCTGTCTGCTGACAGCTTAGAAACTGCCAAGGCAGTGCATACAAAAAGTGTGCTACATATATCTTTTAAACTTCCTCATCTAGATATTTTATTTATTACTGCAATATTAAAATTAGATAACTTCCCATTTATCTTATCATTTCTGTAGAATTTCTTTATCCATCTCAGTCATTTTAAAATTAATTTCTTACAGTTGTTTTTACCAAAATAATCTCGTATTTCTTTTGGGGCTTCAAAATGGTGTTCAAAAGCAGGGCAGGTTGCTCAACAGAAGCATTGTTTCAAAGTTTGCAGCATGCTTGCTTGCACATAAATCCTACCAAAATCCATGGTCTCCCCAGTCTTTACATTAGCTTTGAATGAGGTACCTGCTTGGATAATTGCTTGCCAATGCAAGGGCAGCTGTGGTGCCCTCTAGTCATCCCTCCCCAACTCTCCTGTCCTTGCTGGGTGCAGTGCATGGCTCTGAGTCAGCCAGGGAGAGAAGGATGGCTGTAAGGACACATACAGGAATACTCCTAAGACCTGCTCTGAAGAACTAGTAGTTTGTTTGACAACTTCTGATTCATATTCGTTAATGTGTTAGATTAGCTATTAGTTAAAAGAACATTTTAGGAAAGCTTAATTTGTGGATCAGGCCTATCTTTTGAAAGCCATGTCTTCTGTATAATTTGGGAAAAATAAATATTTTTGTAACAGAGAATGTCCCTTGCATCCTTGTTTTCCACTCAAGACCTTCCCTATCATCTGCTTAAATTACTCCTTTTAAATACTGTGCTATACAACTAATAAACAAGATTGTGGCCTATTTAATATCCTGGAAGTGAAAAGAGCAGCAGGAGCTCCTTTCTTAGTGTGCTATAATATTGAAGGAAATAAGCACTGAAGAAAACACAGTTTGCACAGGGCTTTTACCTTTGCTTGTGAGGAAAGTTAGTATGGTTTGCACCAGGTGCTGCACCTCACTCAGTAGAGCTGTATCAGGCATGTTCCCAGTGTGGTTTTGAGTATGTTTAACATTGTGCTGCCCTTTACTCATGACTTGAGAGAAAGCCTATCTCAGATCTCTGTGTGCAATCTATATACATAATTTATTTTTTTTAACAGTAAGATATAAAGAATGCCAACAAATGAGCTATTGTGCTTTTACTAGCAAAATATTTAGAACAGTATCATCTGACCAACAAAGCCTAGGAAATTCCCTATTTCTGTTGTTCAAATGCACACTGCTACTAAAACATGTTGAGAACTCAATTCAAATAATCTTGTTATTCAAAATGGTTGTGCTTCTGCGTCCTTTGACAAGTTTGGGAAATAATTTCTGTAGTCAACTGGTCTCATATTTTTTTCTCCTTTTGAAATCTAAACACACATCAAAGCTCTTTGATGTGGAACCCCAAATTGTGGTATTATTTGTGTGGAAAATACAGTTAAATACAGCTTAGCTGATAAGCTGCTGTTGCTTTAAGAATACAATGTGAAAAGTATAATGAGAAAAGTTTGGATTTTGGCCAAAAAAATTAAAACCTTTATGGTGGATTAAACTGCTTTGCAACTAAATACTACTTTTCTCTGAAACGACCTATTCCCTTATGCAACTAAATACTGCCATATGTTTAAATTCTTGCAGGCCTCCTAAGGCTGACCTAGAAGAAATGTCAACAAATGTTTGTGAGTCCTTATGGCCTTGTAACGTTTTCTTTAAAAAGTGAAGAATGGAACAGCAGGAGCTGTAACACTCCCACAGACAGACATATGAAGGCATATGGCTAACATTGGAGCCTGCTGTCTCTTCAAAGCTGCCTTCATTCTTAAGGCTCTGTTCCCCACCCCCGCTCAAGACAGCTAAACTTGTCTTTCCTCTCCACAAGTTGCTCTGTTCTACACAGAGCTGAGTTTAGCAAGCTTGGGGTCCTGTATGGCCCCCAGCCTGCCACAGGTGAACAAGCATGTCTGTTCCTGGAGGTGGCAGATTTGTAAATGCAGCTTAGTATGTCCTGTACGTGCAAAAGCTCAGATAGTAATCTCTACCTGGATAGTTTCTGGGAAAGTATACTCTTTAGAGCATAAACCTAATGCTGTCTCTAATTTTGGAAATTAAAATAAATGGTATTTGCTGAAAGGTACCGAACAGTTACACTTAAATTTAATTGCACATGTGGGTTGACTACATTTAACAATGATATTTGAGTTTGCTGTTATTGGCGAAGATCTTCAAATGCACAGGATCACAAGTTTTTTCAAAGTCAGTGTGATTTAAGTGCATAAGAATTTAAGACTTTCGATAGAATTTATGCTCCTTGATCTCTTTGATGCTTTGGATTATTTTTTCTTCTTCTCTGTAAGTATCCTTTTCCTCAATTATTATCTTTAATTCACTGAAATATTTCTGTGCTGGAATAAGGTGACTTTAGTACTGGAAAGTTAGGGCACAAAGAATCCTGTAGGGAAAAAGTACAGCTCAACTCCACTTCCAACTGTCTGTGTTTCATGTTTCTGATAAAATGGAATTTTACTTCCTGTTTCTGAGGCACTTACCAACATCTGTGTAGCATAAAGTACAGCTTTGCAGGGTTATGTGCTTCCAGAGGCTGTAAAGGCCATGCCTGCACCGTGCAACCTTGGGTAAATGAGTAGATTGTCATATATGAACAGAATGAGGAGAGCACATTGACTCAATTACATAGTGCTCCAGTATGATCATGTGTGTGGGAACCTTAAAGTGCATTTTGAAAGGATGTTTTGCCCTGATGCTGTGCAGATGTGTGGGCTTCCCTGCTGCCATCTAAATTTATGTTTGATGCAGCACAGGATTTTTCTCTAAAGCTAGCAACTTTTGGTCAGTATTGTTTCAGTCTATTGTGCCATATTCATGAGTGGGAAATGTTTTAAACCATTAAATCTTGACCTTTAGACTTACAGTATTGTGTATTTCTTAATACCACAAGATATATCTTCCCAAAGTATTTTGGAAGATAATTTATGTAGCCACTCATAAGATTATACGTTGTTGATGTGGGGGATTGTTGAGGTTTATTTTCTAAAATGTGGTTGGGGGAAGTTCCTGTGCCCTGAAAAATGAAAGCATAAAACAAGCACATGAATAAAATACAAAATATAAAAAGAAAAATCCAACATTTGGAGTTTCTGTGGTTTGTTTGTCATCGTCTCTCTTTCTCTGTGCACTAAAGTTGCAGTAACAAGTAAATAGTAATATAAAATAATGAACATTTTGCATGAGATTGACAGAATAAATAATTAGATTTCTTTCTATACAGGGAGTGGGGAAGCTTAGTATTATCATTTGAAACATCTCAAATTATTTTTCTGAAGGTTTCATACATAATTTAACACTCAGAATGCTGTCTGTTAAAAAGGACTACATTATAATTACAATTCTGATGAATACTGACTGGAGGTGTTAAAGCAAAGTTGCCCACACTCTTAGTTAAACTTATTAGGTGACTTGTTTCCATGTAACTCGCTTAGGTTGACACTTTTTGAAAAACAAAACAACAACAACAACAAAAACAAACAAACAAACAAAACCCCAACCAAATAACCAAAACCAAACCAACAAACAATAACAGGTTTCTTTAGATGTGTTGAGTTGTCAAATACTCTTATGAACCTGAAGATAATACCAATGATATAAGTATCTATTTATACTATCTAAATTGAGAGTTCACCAAATTGAACATTATGTATATAGCCTTATTTTGCCTCAGTTCATTCATATGGTAAAAGATTTACTCCCTTAAATAATAACTACACAGCTATATGATTCTAGTTTTAGAACATCTTAACATTCATTTTGAAAGTAAATTAGCTTATCTTCACAATACCATTTTCACATACAGGCATTAATTGTTATCTCCTGTTTAGCCATGGACCTGAGGACCAGAGGGCATGCTGACAAAATCTACTGTTGGCAGATGGAATCCTAACCCACCGGAGCTACACAAAAATGTTTATCACAGTGCCAAATCTGAATTAGCAGGTCTGATCATACGCTCATATGCCTCGGCTCACAGTAGGACTTGGTGGGTTGGGCACAGTGTGCAGTGCTAACCACATTTATTCAGCTTCATCTCAGCTTGGAACTTGTTGGAAAAAGCTCACATCTGCCAGCAATATACTGTGAAGATAGTCCCAGCAAATTGGCCCAAGACCACCCAGAAGACTCAAGTTATGGCCTGGACTATTTTTCCATCCCTTTCCAATTCAGTTGAAAAAGCAAAAAGTTACTACTTTATGAAAATTATTCCACTTAGATGTTTTTACATAAACATTTGGCAAATACAGTCTTCCATGTTTTTAGCTGGAGAGTTACATTCCTCCACAGCAGGCGAAGTGACTTCTTTCATTATTATAAAATTAACTTTGATTTTTATCAGGCATTTGGTTATTTCCATATGCAGTCTTGTTTACTGTCTAGATATGTTAACATTGGGCACTCCCGACTGAGTCCTTAAAGAAAGCAACTGAAACTTACAGAGTACCTGCATTTCTGAAATAATTTAAAGTAGTAGAGATAGGTTCTCAGTTTTCAACCAACTAGGGTTTTTTTAACTTTTTTAATTGCCCTTTTTATTTCATGAGTATATCTTCTTGGTTGAATATGAGTTTACTGGATGATTGTTAGTGGTATAGTACTCTGGAGCTCATTTATTGTTATTTGAAGCAAATGCTTTTATAGCAAATAAGACTATCTCTGCCAGGCAAAACTCCCATCGATATCAGTAGGAATTCTTTCCTAATTACGCAAATTTCTCCTCTTATTATGCAGTTTCTCCTGAATATGCAGAGCATTTGCTCTGTAATTATTTGGTTATGCATATTTCTATTTCACAATTATTGTTTTGAAGAAACCTCATAATGCACTTCCTCAGAGCTTATAGTAGTTATACAACAGAAATCAAAGTCTTAATGGTATTTGGGAGGCATAATAAATAGCAGACAAAGGTTAAATACTAATATTGTAAAATATTCTGGTTAATTTTGGCTGTGAACTTCTGTGTTACGAGCACTTCATTATATGATAGAGCTGAAATACGGATCTGTGTGTTTCAACTCTCGAGAACAGGTAGGTAGGCGTGTTACCAAATAACAAAATAACTCCATAAAAAATGGAAGCATATTGTAATTTTTACAGTGGAACATCCTAAAATGATAGGTAGTAGAAAATTATACCATCCTATAAACATTGCTGGAATTCTGGAGAGCTGTATTAGTTGTGAGTAGAAACTGCACACCAGGAATCATGAAGTATTCTTAGTGCTTGCACATCTTCCAAGTTCTATACTTACTCATTGATATTTAGCCATATCTTTAATTACCATTAATAAAAATTATGTACTGTTGAGGATAGTGTCAAAACATCAGTTGGTCTTTATTGTTCAGTCCTGTAAACTGAAATATATCATTTAAAGAGACCTGGGTTTGGAGTCAGTAATATTTAGCTTGACTGTCTTTGTTTTTTTAAGCTTTCTTTTGTCGGCACTTAAAAGATGGTTTCATGGGCAAATTAATGTGTTTGACATTGACTTGACCTTGATTGAGAAGCCAACTGTGTAATGTCCTTCGAGAAAGCACAAGGGGAGATAAGGAAAAGACGACTAGGAAAGGCAGAGGCTGAATGCCTTTTGGTTGACCTAAAATGAGTTTACTATCCATTTTCCCTTCCTTCTGATCTCCCTAGATCTAGAAAAACTATGACCTGTGGGAGTTTGGGAGGAGGATGGGGGCAATAGGGAAAGAGGTGTATTTGATTCAGAAATAAGACTGAATTAAACTTTTTTAAAAAGCTTTACAAATATTTGAAGAATCATTGCTGGCTTTGCAATAGGCTTCCCAGAATGAATCATGTATCTTCTTGGAATGGCAAATATATATTCAGTGAGTTGAATGAGGTACACAGAAATTCAGAAACGTCGGATCTCTACAGTGACTTTGAAGAACTCCTCTTTTCTTTATTTATTAATAAAAGGGAGAAGCTAGGAAAAAAATGTCCCCAAGACCAAAGAATTCTGCCTTTCTTGAGTCTCTTGGATGAATTCTGAACTATTCTTCTTTGTGATATCTCTGATGTCCCAGTATTATTCTTTCTGTGGTGTCTCCAGCGGACCTGGAACCAGCAGGATAGTTTTGTAGAACATTTATATAAAGATTTTTTGAAAGGTTAGTGGGTTTTGGTTTTTTTTTCTGTGCTGAGTGTCCCCTACAGCTTAACTAATGGGGGCATTCAGCATATACTTCAGTGACTCAGTTTTTAGGTTTTCTTTTCAGGTCACTAGAAGAGATTGATAAAAGAGAGCAGAAGAAAGCCAGAGGAAAGAAATAGAGAATAGCCTACTGTAACGGGCAGCAGAGAAAGATAAGATAAATAAAGTGTCAAATGCTAGTGAAGACAGTCTTTGCTACAACTTTGCTCTAGAGGAAGGATCTAGCCATTTGTGTTTAGTGGTAGAAAAGCACCAAAGAATATGAATATGAAAATGACAAGGGGATGAAACAAGCAAGGAGAAAAAAATCTACAGGGAAAATTTGCCATACAAATATTGCAGTGATGACAAGATTCCCCTCTGACGTCTGTTGCCTGTGGAGCTGGGTTTCATCATGACTTAGAAGGTTTTAGAGCAATTCTGTATACCTCTTGCAATGGTAGTTACTGATTTTGTATGCTTTGTATGTATATGTTTATCCAAGAGAGAATATGTATGAGTATTTTACTGGTGGTAGTTCAAGAACACACGTTTAAATCAATCTGTTAGACATTAAATATAAAAAGTGAAGCTTTTAGATGACAAATGAAGATTTTTTCCAAATGCAGGGAATTCAAATTATATACATTGTGGTACACACAAATATTTGATTATTCATGAAAAAAATGTATAAAATATTTTATTATTATATTCATATAAATCATGCATGTTTATCTAGGTATGTATGTATAAAAAGTATGTATCTGCTTGCTGTGGAGCCTCTTTTTCCAAATTTAATTTTTAGAAGAAACTCATAGAAGTTTAGAACATTGAAATAGAGGGCTTGGTTTATGATATTTAAAATGACAGAACATACCTGCCTTCAGGCCTCCAAATCCACATGTATTCTTAGTACCTGGATAGGATGGGATGGGAGCAGCATGAATTTAATTAATACAGACTTTATCCTTAAGGGTCTATCATCTGCCTTCAGGCACTTGTGAGCCAAAAGCAAAAAAAAAAAATAAAAATGAGGAAGTCATACTGTACTGGGTAAGCACAGAGCCTGGGTGCTCATGGGATCTATGAAGAGATTTTTGAGGGGGGTATAATTTGTTCCTTTTGTAAGCCCACATGAACATTTTATCTTACTGCTAATTATTTGGTCAGTCTGCAATCTGTTAATATTCTGAAAAGCATTTTGTCTCTTGTGAGAACATACAGCTATTCTGCTTTTCAGTTTGTTGATTTTTATCCTTGTTCATGGCCCCGACATCTAAATAATAGCTTAGTGTTCAGGACAGTTGACTACCTTTCAATGCACAGTGTTTGGAAGCAGTCTGTCTCACCAGTTCCTTGCTTGTGACATTGTAACCTGCTTGATGTCAGGCAGCACTCAACAGTGTGATGAAAGGATGGGAATACCAAGGGAAAATATTTTCATAGAGAGTATAATGTAAAATCAGAATAGCTCATAAGAAAAAGAAACAGTGATTCCCTGCTTTGAACAGAACCTTGTTTGTGTGAAACCTTCTCTGCAGCTCTTGGATTTTGTTCTTTTCTTGCATGTCCTTGCCCTGGGTGGCAAGGTCTGTCTTTCCTTCTGGAGGAAGGTACAGGGTGGCACAACTGTTTAGTTTAAAACCTGTTTTCAAGCCTCATTTTATGACAGGCTTCTTACGTGAATCAGATGGAAAACTTCGCTCATCTGCCTTTGTTTTGTTTGATTACTTTTCATGTTTCCATCTTTCAGCATAAAATAAGCCCTTAAAGTGTACATGTTACAGAGAGACCTTAGTCATGCTGCTAATTTCAGCTATTAAAATTAATAAGTGGTAACCTTAATAACCTATGAGTAACTTTGAAATTGGTGCTGCTTTCAGTGGTGGAGTTGGACCAGATGACCTCCAGAGGTCTTTTTCCACCTAAAGTATTCTAGGATGATATATTGGTTGCTGCATGTGGGGATTCGTATTACTTAGCTGCCTCTAGTAAGTGGAAGAAGATAGATTCTCCTGGAAGGTGATTCCAAGCATAAGCTTATTTATATGCTAAGATAATAGTTTGCAGGGACAATTTATATATAGACAGGGACACTACCATCCTAGTCAAGGCACCCAGAGATATATTCTCAAGCAGGGTTAAATGCCACTTTCACACTGAGACTTAATCTTCAGTGCAGATCCATTTTTTTTATATGTAAACAGAGACTGCTGACTATATAAATATATGGCATGGTTGTGTGTTGTGTAGTAGGAACTAGAGTAAAACTGTGAGAACTGGAAGGAAACAGATTTTGTTGAAGACGTATTCCTGCATTGAGAATTGCCTAAATGAGCAGAAAACTTTATGCAAATTACATTTTTACAGAAGATACGACTCTGAGAAGGAGGGGACTTTGAGCAATGCATAGCATAGAATAGGAAACATTAAAAAATGGCATATGAGTTTAAATTTTATGTTAAATCAGAATTTATATCTTTAGAATAGTTAATTATTCATTGAGGAGAGAAGGTGAAAGAAAAATGGTGAAGCTCAGCACCCAAACAGTAGAGGTACTCAGCTGGCATGTGGGAAGTCTGAATTCAGGCCTCTTTCCTCTGTGTTTTATACCACTGCTGCATTTTTCATAGGTGAAATGTTTTATAGTGTGCCTTTGTTCACTTTCAGAAATGGCTTCAAGGTTAAGTGGTATGTAGTAGGGTCAGGCTGCAAATTCACAGTAGAACCATAGAAAACTGACATATTCCTGTGTCTTGGATTCTGTCTTGTGATTGTGAGCTTAAACCTGTGTTATTTTTATTTGAAATGCAGTTGGACTCTTTTTTTTTTTTTTTTTTTTGCATTTTGACAGTATTGTTTATTGTGTAACATTCTGACATTCTGAATATTTAATTTTCCCACTTTAATATCTGTTTAATATGCAAGTTAGAAATACCTGTATGTTTTGTAGTGTTGTAATAATTAGACATGGGGAAAAAAAATCTATTCAGCCACTCAGCCTCTTTGCCTGGGCTGTATAAAAACATTGTTTCCTTACTGTATTTGAATATGAGTGATAATTCAGTCAAGAAGTTTCAACTTCTTCAGCCATACAGATTTGTCTGGCACTTTGAATATGGCCAGTACTGTTTGCTTGAGCAATACTTTAGATTGGTAAGGTTTTTCCTTAATGACTGTGAATGCTGTAAATTGTCTTTCCCTAAGCACTTTTCTTCTAAATTGTTTATGTGGAAACTGGATGCAATGGAATTCTGACCCTGTTATAAATGCTTTTTGAAGTTGCGCATATGTATATTTTCAGAATATTTTATTCTCTTTTCTGTGATAGCTGCCAGAATTTTCATGGGGTTTGAAAAAAATTGCAATAATCTGGCAACCATTTCATTTCAGAAACTGATCCCTAATGCCTTTGTACCTTTCAGTAATAAGAACCTGAGCATATGTAGTTATAAATCCATGGCTTAAATCCTTTTATGTTTATAAATATTTTGTCTCTATTTCATTTAACTCTCAGGTATGTTCCTAAGTTTATTTCCATAATCACTCTCCTGGAAATATTTAACTTCAAAAGCACATTGGATAGTTTGCAGATTTATAATATTTTTCATCTCTTTCAGTGACTGTACTTGCGTTTCATAGATGCAAATGTACATTCAGTATAGCTCCTCAGAATCTGGAAAAGGGAAAATAAAGAAGGGAAAACAAATAGAGGCTTGGGGTTGCTCTGGGTTTCGATGATTTGAATCTCATATTTTGCATGCTCCTTGATTGTATTAGTTTATTCATTTTGCCAAACAGACCACAAAGCTGTGAATATTTATTTAATTATCTTCCTAATAGTTTTTCTAATAGGGAATTATTTTGGTACAATGAAAGACATTTGTAAATGAAGCAGATAAGCCTTTTGGCAGACAAGGAGTGTTTTGTTCCACACAAGAATTCTATTGTCCACTGCTTTAGTTGTCAAGTGCCTGGGGAGCCCAGGATTTATGATGATGTTACAATGGCCCTTTCAGAGCAAAGTCTAAGAAGCTGTGAGATTCTGTTCCTCTGCTTTTCAGACTTTCAAATCTTTTTATCATGCAAGGACAATGCAGGATTCAGCTGCTTCTTAGGCCACAGGACTGCCCATTTAACATCAGGCATTGTGAAGTAATTACCATAGTGACAATGGGTTTGTTTTGTTGTTTTTTCCCCTCTAACTAGTAACATTTCAAAATTGTTCGACTTGTCACTTTGTATAAACTGACTCTGAAGCCACGGCTTATTTTACCAAAAAAAAATCTCGTTAGGAGATTTGATTTAAAATGCCACTGTGTCAAATCTACTTGGCGCATTTAAACTGTTTTTGGAGTTTTCTTGTAACTGTAATTGGACTTCAAAACAGCCTTCTGTAAATACAGCAGTTGTTTTTCTTTTGCCTTTTCTCCCTTTTGTAAAGGTTACAGAGTTAGTAAAACCTTACTATTGAAGCCATATTCAACTTCAGCAGAAAAGAAAATAAAAACGTAATATGCAGTAAAAGTAGTATCTGATACTTATGTATCAATTAATTAGCTAATCTATTTCTTTTGCTATATTAATGATAGTAATAATTCAGCATTCCTAAATCATATTTTTTCATGAAAATTGTTATGTAGAGGAGTTTCTCTTTCTTTGCTTGATGTTAATATGAAGATTTATTTGCTTCACATAATGATTACTGCTACAAAAAAATTATTTGTAACTTCTGATGTCTAAATGTAGCATAACTGGAAAATGGAGCCTTTACTTGACAGGGAAATTATTGTGTTCATGAGACCGTAGGGATATGTAAAAGGATATTTTGAGAAATACTTATCTAAGCAGCTTTCAATTTCTTGAGTAAAAAGGAATCTTGAGCTACAACGTCATCCGTTGTCTGTAAAGATACTGAACAAATTATAAAAATCAGAAAGTGTATTCGGTTTTGTTATTTCTTTTAATTCTTATGAATTATGAAATAGTTCAAAAGGGTACTCTATAAAAAAATTTTGCAAAATTAGTAAAATTAGTATATTTTAAAATACCATGTGTTCTTTATAGTATATTGCATAAATATGTTGCATTTTTAAAGTAGTTTTATAAAGGAAGTGCTTTATACATTTATGACTTGGTCTTTACACAAAATATGCCTGACTTCATAGAACTTACCTTAGCAAAATTCACCTGTTAGGAATGTGTTTTTATTGAACATGAATCACAAATTTTTAAAACACGGAGTAAACAACTTCAGTCACATCTGGCAATAGAAGCCACATAACTTTATTTCCTCCTTTGATGGAGTAACTGTGAAATATGTTTATGTAATACTGAGTATGTAATATTCAAGTCAATGTCTATTCATTTCTTCTCAACACTTTTTCTAGCAACTTTGGAATTCGGCCTGTGCTACTGAACTATTCTTTGCAAATAAAACTTGATTGCTTTATTGGGGATGAAAAGTGGGTAAAAAATGGAGGTTTGATACATATGAGACAGCTTTAACAGTTAAATACTGTGGAAAATTATTGATTTGCATGTATCTACCGAAATTAAAGGGGCTATATCGCAATAATTCTTTCTGTAAATTCTCAATTAATACATTTGAAAGTACTGGGTAATCTAGCCTGATTTCCTTGGCTAAAATGAATTGTAGTTCTAGAATTCATTTAGTACCTATTTAAGAGTCAATCAAGGTGTCAAATGAGCATCAGAAATACCATGTCTACATCAGCACATAACAATAAATCACACTGAGTATTTCTTTTGCATTCAGTCGTATTAACTATATTTTTTTACTTGTGTGGGAACACATCAGAAACACAAAGGATGTTGAGGTACTGATCTGTGAAACTGTGAGCATTCTTAACTTCCTAATTTAAATTCAAGAAAATACCTCACCTCATAAGGAATTATTCAGCTGGTTTCTTTTTGTGCCTATACCCTTTATACAGACTGTCTCAACTCACTATCTTTTTTATGAAAGATTTTTAACCACTGAAACAACTACAGATTAACTTCTTACAGGCAGAGTCATCTCTTGCACATTTCCTTCAAATATTTTATCCTAGATATCTTTTCCCTACTGTAATGGTAGCTCTACTTACTAAAATAATCTACTCCCTTCTCCATCATAATGGTAAAACCACCAATTTTCTAATATGCCTTTAGAGCACTGAGAAATGTTCAAAGCACATCTTGTTGGCTAATGGTATCTGCAGCTGTTAGGTTTTTTCCCTACAGTGTGTATTGGAAAATGTTCTCAGAACAGATTTTTCCATAGAAATCAATTTTTTTTCAAGAGATAATTAAAAAGATGTGAAGGAATTTTGATATGGCCTCTAGCATTTTAGTTATGGGAACATTCTTGCAATAGTAAGTCTGTTAAGGTAAAAACCATTTATTAATATTCTCCTTGGAATTATAAGTATTATTTAATTGCTAGTCTTTAAACCCTCTTTAGGTTACTGTGGTAGTTATTAGGCTACACTTTAATTTTCTTTGATTATGGTACCAACATTGCATTGGATTTCAAATGAATGTTTTTATTCTTTGCAGCCTGAGCTGAAGTACTGGATCAGTGTCACCAGAAAGCTTGCATCTGCATTGTCTTCATAGTCTCATTAATTCGCATTTCAGATGTGTAGAATATGCTACATAAATTGGCAACAATTTTCCAGTGGGTGCAGGTAAGTAGTACATCCAGAAGTAAGATCTTTTGAGTGGTGTCAGGCATGTATAGCTAGTTTCTTGTTTCTATAGTGTTTACAATACTTGTACAATAAAGGGAACATTTCTTCAGTGACTAATCCCTTGCTTGATGTGTGCTGTCCAACAGTTTTTCTCTTGCATCATAGGGTTTATCCATTGGTCTTGATTGTCACTCAGGAGAGCTGATGCTGTAGAACACTGACCAACCTTCTATGTTTCTAAAGCATGGTTTGATAAGGTGCAATTTTTTTGGATCACATTTTCTTAATTTCTTGTTTAAAACATAAGAGAATCTCTTGAAAACCTGCAGCAATGTAGAACTGAAGAAGAGAAATGCAAGAAATTTTCTAATATTTAGGTTTCCAAGTTGATTTGATCAGTCAAAAAGATTCATACTTTTCTTATACATCAATGAGTAATTCCATATTTGGTTTATTTCTCCAATGTCTTGTGCAATACCACTGAGCTTAGTATAACTGCTCAGACTTGGGTTAGGAAAAGAATTTAGTGGTGACCGTTAGACTTCAGAGAAGGTGGAAATAGAGGAGCTTAAGAACACCTAGACCTAAAATAGTTATATCTTTCATATCCCCTATAACTTTCAATTGTGCTATTACTGAAACCAGTGATTCCACAGAGGTGAGAATTGTCCACTTACAGGAGTATCCATGCTTTTTTAAAATTAACACAGAAACGGATTAAATGGAATAGATAATGAATATGTGACTACTATTTTTTTTACAGAATCAAAGTCATGATCCTATCTGAATTGTCTAGGATAAAGAGTACAAAGCTGGGATATTAAAGCTCTTTGTCTAGCTGACTCATTAACAGTTTTTACATTCAATGTACACAAGTCAAGCTTGACAGATGCTTCATTTCTGTAGAAATGTCCTTATTTCTGGCAGCCAAATGGGACATAGACCTAAAGATCCTTGTGAGCAGCTATATAAGATACTTATTTATGGTATCCCCTGACTTGTTAAGGTAGACTGCGTCAATTATCAATACGTTTCAGACTGAAACAGAGTGTATTTGATAGTGATACCAACAATGTCCAGTTGAATTTAGGTGGGAAATGTGTAGGCTCCTTTGCTTCTTAAGAAGAGCTGTAGCTCAGCATGTGAGGTTCTTATCCTGTCACTCACTAAACACTAGGGCCAAACTTTGCAACAGAATCACAGACTCACAGAATTGTCATGCTTGCATAAGACCTCTGAGATCACTGCATCCAACTGTCAGAAAACAAACAAACAAACATCCCTACCCCTCCCCCCCAAAAAAAACCCAACCAAAACCCAACACCAAACAAAACCCAAACCTAACCAAAAACCATTTCACTATCCCACAAGAGCATGTCCTGAAGTGCTCCATCTACATCTTTTTTGAATACCTCCAGGGGCAGTGATTCCACCACCTCCTTGGACAGCCTGCTCCAGTGACTGACTGCTCTTTCAGTAAAGGAATTCCTCATAATATCTGATTGAAACCTCCTCTGGTGCAACTTCAGGCCATTTCCTCTAGTCCTGTCGTTATTTACTTGAGAGAAGAGGCTGCATCTACCTCACTACACCCTCCTTTCAGGTAGTTGTAGAAAGTGATAAAGTCTCCTCTCAGCCACCTCTTCTCCCAACTAAATAGTCTTAATTCCTCAGTTTATATCAGGTGCACCAGCAGGTCATTAACTGCTTCCTCCTGGATTATGCAGGGGTTGTTCTGCTCTCTGTCTTTACCTTCCATCTCAGGAGGCTGAATGCCCTGAGGGCTAGCTGTTGTGACTAATAAAGACAGAGGCAAAGGCAGCATTAAGTGTCTTTTCCTCAGCCTTGTTTGTAATGTTCTCCCCCGCAACCAGTAAAGGATTAAGATCCTCCGTGGCTCTCTTTTTAATGTTAATGTATTTGTTAAAACTTTTTTTGTTGTCCCTTATGACAGTGGCTAGATTGAGCTTCAGTTGGTCTTTTGCCATTCTATTTTTTTCTCTGCATGACCTAATGAGATCCCTGTACTCATCCTAAAATGCTTGCCCCTTATTCCAAAGGACGTAAACTCTTTTTTTTCCTGAGTCCAAACAAAAGCTCCCTGTTCAGCCAGGACAGTTGTCATCTTATGGCACATGGGGACAGCCTGCTCCTTCTCTTTTAAGGGTTCCTTCTTGACTATCAACCGGTGTCCTGAAAAGGCTGAAGTCTGTCCTCCAGAAGTCCATGGTGGAAATTTTGATAACCCTCCTATTTACTTCACTAAGGATCGAGAACATAATCATTTTGTGGTCATTAAGCCTAAAACAGCCTCTGACCACCATATCTCCCATCAGTCCTTTTTTTCCTGTTTGTGAACAGTAGATCTAGTGAGGCACTTCCACTGGTAGGCTCATTTACCAGCTGTGTCAGAAAGTTATCTTCCATATGCTCAAAGAACCTCCTAGTCTGTCTCCTCTCTCATGTATTTCCAACAGATGTCTGGTAGGTTGAAGTCACCCACAAAAATAAGGGCTAGCAATTGTGAGACCTCTGCCAGCCACTTATAGAATGCTTTGTCTGCCTCCTCATCCTGGTTGGGTGGTCTATAGCAGACACCCACCAGGATATCTGCCTTATTTACCTTCCCCCTTATCCTTACCCATAAACACTTAACCTTGTCATCACTATCATCAAGGTCTATACAGTCAGAACATTCCCTAACATGTAGAGCCACCCCACTGCCTCTCCTTCCCTGTCTATCCGTACTGATGAGCTTATATCCATCTATTGCAGCATTCCAGTCATGCAAGTTGTCCCACTGTATTTCTGTGGTGGTGACTAGGCCATAGCTGCCCTACCACACTATGGTTTCTATCTCCTCTTGTTTGTTGCCCATGCTGTGTGCATTTGCGTAGACACACCTGAGCTGAGCTGTTTCACCCCTAACATAGCCATGCCACCCCTATGCTCATCTCTAGTGGCTATTTTTTTTTTCCCCTTCCCTATTCAAACCTAGTTTAAAGCCCTCTCGATGAACCCCCACCAACTCTTAGCCAAGAATCCTTTTTCTCCCTTGTGGATAGTTCCACTCCATTTTTGCCAGCAGGCCCGGTGCCATGTAAACATATCTGTGATCAAAGAAACCAAAAGAAAAATGCTCAGTTCTTGTTCAGATACAGCTTTTCAGTAGAATGAAGTTAAAGAGAGTTTGGTTTGAAGACTGAAGACTTCCTGGCTAGGTTTCAAATTCATCTATTGGTATCAAGAAGACTTATCTAGTTTATGAGATAAGTGAATTTAACATACTGGGTCTCTACAAGTTTTTTTTCAAGTCTTATCTAAGAAACTGTCTATTTTCATCGACTTTTTTTACATTTCAAAGTGCAAGCAAATAATTTCTGAAAGAAAGCTTCCCGCAGAGTGACTGTGGGACGTTCCCTCTGGTTGGACAGTGAAGTGCCTCCCTGCAAAAGAGGAGGAACAAGAATGCTTTTGTTGATTATCATGTAAACCTGGGCATCCATATGCTTCCTAAATTCCCTTCTTTTGAAGGATCTTTCTTAAATTGTTTCCAGCTGTGCCTGTTCAGGAATGCAAATTTCCTTTTATCTAGATAATCAAACAATTGAGAAGGTAAAATATTAATTTCTAACTATTGTTAATGGAACAAAGAACAACAAGGCATAGAAACTGCTGCGCTCATTTGGGGCTATAACATAGACTTAGATATTCAGTCACACTGGAAGGTTAGTAATAGCTTCATTAAGTGGGAATATCCTGACTAGAGGTTTCCTTTTTATATTGCTTGGGTTTTCTATATTGAAGTTACAGACGGAATGAGAGTAGGCACAACAGATAAATTTCTTCTCAATTATATTACTCTGAAAGGCATTATACATGAAAAAAATGGTCCATGGGACCCCCAGAAAAGAATACTGCCATATTTTAAAATCTCTCATACAGGATGAGACATTTATGAATATATAAATCAGTATTGTATAATATATACTTTGCTTCTTTCATCTTTAAGATATTTTTTATTATTTGCTTTTAATTCTCACATAGTAAGGCTAGGCTGCAATGGGAGGAAAAAAATATATTTCTGGCACACAAAGTAGATCTTGGAAGGAAATTGCTGTATACTTTTGTTTCTGCACAAATGCCATGTGGAAAGAATTATTTTCATCTACAGTGCTAGCACATTTAATGAGGCCTACATATCTGAACAGAAAGGGTTTCATCTCCAATTTCCTACTTTATCCTGTATTACACGTCTCACTTTACTTACATAAAAGTAGCCATTTATACAGGCTCTAAGACCTGAATTTTTGAATTCTCAACTTCAACCCACAGAACTACACAACACAGGACAAACACTTAGTATATATGCAGGATTATTTTATTACATATATTTTGGAATGCACATTAGTAATCTAAGTGAAGTAAGCTCATGTATAAAGGTAAAGTTTTGATTTTAGTAGGATAACACTCCAAAGTATAATGAATCCTTAGGTTCTTAAATTATGGCTTGAGAGTGAAACGTTAAGAAGAGTAATCTGCTTGTGTCAGCCTCATTTCGCATAGTCTGTTTAATGAGATGGAGTCTAAATTTGTTACTTCTGCTTTGTTGGTGCTCTTCAAGACTCATTTGAGCTAAAACACCTTTAGAAATATTTTTAAAATATGAGACATAGAATTCTGGTCAAACAGATGCCAAAGAGAAATGATTATTTTGTTACAAATTACAAGGACTTCTAAAAGACATCAAGTAGGGAAATATATTCACACTCTCATAGTCCCAATACCTCATCATATGGACATTTAAGTTTTCCCATCTGCTTTTTAACAGAAACTTATTTCTGTGAAGTACTGTTGCTCTGAAAGAATCTTGACTTTGTTAAACTTTGTTGCTCTCTCTGGGCATTGATGATAATGAGCATATATTAAAACATAAACCATCATGCCTTCAAGATCAAACACACACATTCAGGTCTAGAAAAAATAAAAATAACTCAAAACTGAATTGTGTGTCTTGCACACAACAAAAGCTTATTATTGAAAGACATTCAAGGTTTTAGTTACAACAAAACCTGTCTTGAATTCTGCTCAGAAGCTGGTTTGCTGTATCAAACATCATCATATTCTCTATACTATAAAATAAAACAAAATTTAGTGTATTTAATCCTTCTGAGGTATATAAGCAAACCAATTACTGCATTGTTAATCACACCTAAAGAAAAACTTCATTAAAATGGCTTCAGTATCTTTCAGAAATACTTGCTAATATCACTATGAAAACATATGCAATTTATGTTGACTTACTAGTCTGTATAAACAGTAATAAAGTCATACAAGTTGTGATTGGTGAAATCTAATGTAATGCAAAACATTTTCCCACTTTATTCCTGACAGGCTGCATTTGCAGCCATTCAGTTACTTTATTTTCAAATGGCTTTTCAATTACATTCTAGTGCTATAGGGGAAAGCCTTTTGACAATGACATGACATAAACCATTTATCTTGCAGCTCCATCATAGTTCCCATAGCTAAACTAGACTGGGCAGTTCATTAAAAAGAAAAATTAATAGTACAGGGTTGCAGGGAAACAATAACAGATTATGATTGGCCTGTGGCAGCCCACTGAATGCATGTAGTAGAATAAAAATGATTCCCTTGTCTCATAAATGAAGGGTTGTTCCAAGGTTTTAGGCAAAGTCTATACTTCTGTTCTTTTTCAGGAAAAAGCTATATAGTTTCTTGTCTATAAAAGCAATACTTTGTAATTCCTGCAGAAGATTAATATGTACTCTTTTGGAATGGGAAGCATATACTTAATCTTTGAATACATAATAACAAACATAATATAAAAGAGAATGTAATAGAATACATTAAATGGCTATATCTAACCTACTCAGGGCTCCACAGAGGCATGGAGAGTAAAGAGCAAGGGCAGATTCAGGACTCAATCACATCTTGTTTTAGGTAGTAAGTGCTCTAGACCAGTCTAAAATTGCTATACTTCAGTCTGTAAAAATGAGGTATTTGTGATTCACTGGCATTTCTTTTAGGTCTATTGCTGCTACACATGTAACATCATATGTGATTTATCTCTTGCTTAAGGTTGTTCTTAAAAGTCTAACCAACTCCTAATGTTCACTTTCTAGATGTGTCTGCATATTTTCCTCCTTTCCTCAGGGTTTCATGGTTCAAATTTTCTCTATATTTCTGGTATGTCTGGCAAGTACACAGACTTATACTTCAATGTTGTAATCTTAGTTTTATTATAGTAATGCTATAAATTCCTGTCTTAGAAGATAGTTCAAAGAATATTGGCTCTGGGATGCATTAACCATTTATTTTGGCTGGTAGCCACAACGTTCTGATGAACTCAGTAGGATAACAGGAGAGGCCAGAAAAGGAAGCCTGCACCAATACAATGTTTAGAAACACATACTGACCCTCCAGGGTATTCTCTGCTTCTCTTTTTGAACATGATGATCTTTTACAAAGAACAGCCTTATAAAAGTCATGGTTCTGGGATCTGTTTCCCTTGTACTTTTACGGGCTTATACCTATTTTTTACAAGAGAACTTGGGCACTTGGCCTCCCATTCTTCCTCCTCTCCCCCCTAAAATAGAAAACCATATTATGCAACCTCAAAAATCTGGCCACTTGGAGATGCCTCCTGGCAGTCTTGGCTTGGTTTTTCATGCTATAAGGTATATTTTGTGAACCAAGGCTGCACTGAAGCAAAAATAACCAACCAACCAAAAGACTCTTGACCTCCTAATCTGTTTTCATACTTCCACTGTGGGCAACATGTATGAGTTGCAGCATGTTGGAGAGAAGAATATTTCTTGTTATTTTTAAAGTGAATGTGTTTGCACAAAGATTTAGTATTCACTAATGGCCTGTTCGTTTCAGGACTGAGAACTAACTGCAAACTTCACTGCTATGTTCTTCTGTTTACATGTCCAAAGATAACACTTCGATGTTCTCTCTCTCTGCCCTGTGTAAGATATAGGGGAGAACAGCTCAATCACAGGGAACAGTCTTTCAGTGAATCACAATGACTCAGTCCAAGGAAAGCTCAACAAAGACAGTGTTGTGCTGTTCCTCAGTAAAGCTAGTGACGCAGTGGATACTGCTATTTTGCTGCTTGCAGGATAAACAGAATAATACAATAGTTGTGTATTCAAGAAACTTCACATCAAATGGAATGATCTTTTTTCTCCTTGTAAATCTGTAGTGAATTGGTTTGCTTAAAAAGTGTTTTCATGTAACAAATATAACAATCAATTAAATATTTAAATGGAAAAATTCCCAGCAAAGAATAGAACGACAGTGGCATTTTTAATAACTGTCCAAACCAATTCTCCTAAGCAGAGGTTTGTGCTCTGTTGGCCCAATCATTATCCAGGTTACTTCTGCTCCCCATATGCTGTTACCTTCTCTCAGCACAAGATTTATTTCTTTTAACGTGAGCTCACACACTGTTGACAACATTGTCTTTTGTTCAACTGAACTACTGTTCATTCAAGTTTTAGTGTAGGTTGCTTGAAGTCTTCATCAATTTATTATGCTACTGCTTGTGGAACTCATCTAGGCCAAAGGAACAAACTTGTATGTAAAGCCAAGAATGTACTGTTATGTACAGTTAAAGTGTGTATGCAGAACCTTTCTGGCATCCACCCTTTCTCTGGTGTCTGCCTCACAGACAGATGTCCTCAGGCAAGAATGCCCTTGCATTCCAGAGCCATATGGAATGAAGGTTCCTTCTTCCTCCTCACTCTAGAGTCCATCTGGAGTAATTTTTACATTTGCTAACATGCTTCCATGCTTCATATCTCCACACCTTGCACTTTCTTCATTCATCTATAGTTTGACCTTATTAGTTTTTATTGTGGTGTGTTTTACATATATTTATTATTGTCCTTTGTTCTCTACATTGTCTCTAAAACTGGTTTAGTGGTTGCATTCCTTCAATGGCCAGAAGCGGACACCTAGTAAGCAGTTTATGACCCTGGGGCCTCCACTGTTTTTTTTGTATTTAGATTTTCAAATCTCTTCATATGATCCCATGCCTGTCTCTATGCTGTATTTAAGGGGTTATAGATAGTTCATTCTTCTTGAAATAGTGAATTGTTATTTTATCTTGTCATTGCAAATATATACATAAACCAACTGTATTACAACACACAGTCATTGAAAGCTAGGCAAAAAGCTAAAACAAATTAGGCATTAGTCACCTAGTCCTTAGGTAACCTGATGCAGCCAACTAAGTTAACCAAAACCAAGCTCCAGGCAGGCCAAAACAAGTCCTGATGAAGCTTGACAAGTCCTAATGGCTCCTGAGGCCTTTGCTGTCAGCTTTACACACAGCCTTTGGCATGTTGCAAGCAATGGTAACACCATTGTAGTTGCTTACAAGGCTCTGAAATCTTAACAAGTTCATGTTACACATGGAAAATTATTTTTTTACAGTATTAAATTAAACTCCATTATTAAATAGCTATTTAATAAGTGTTCATTTTAGCAATCATTTTTACATAATTATTCATGTCCTGTATTATAATTGGGTTTAGTTATATCTGTGTTTACAAATAGCGTAGCATAACATCAGTGCCTGCATATCATCTTCATAATGAGTTCTTCCTGCTTATAATAGATTTTTATTATTCTTTCTGTTTGATTCTATGCTGATTTACTGAAACTTAAGACAGAAGGAATCCACAAAATTTGCACAAGGAGTTTAAAAAAAACCCCCAAAAAACCAAACAAAAAAACACATTAAGTTTTTTAAGGCAATGTTTTCCCTGGCAGCCATTACATCTGAACAAGAAATATGTCTATCTGTTCAGAAGATGTTTCCAATTCTTGGATGAGTTCCCCAGATCCAGTTTCTCCAGCTGGTGCCTGCCTGGCACTTTCTGACCACTGGATCTCCAGGAAGCTATTTTTGATTGTAGATGAAGTACAAATAGTACCAAACGATTCCTTTTGCTCACTCCTGTGAGGTTTTGAGTTTGAAAACACTGTCTTTTGGTCTTCAAAGTGGCAAGAAAATATAGGGCTATCATTGAGGAGGAGCACTATATCACTATATTTGGATGTGATATTGTAAATACACCATAAAGAAATTCAATTAGTAATCCATATGGTTCAGTTTTATGCAACCTGATATTATTTACCAAAAAGCTTTAAGGGAAAAAGGAAAATCAAAGTGTTCAGCATTACGCACAAAGAAAAACATACCCACTGAAGTTTTGCATAGTCTTTTACATGAAAAACTCAAGATTCCTTCTAATGTGAACAAACCCAGCAAATATCAGTATTTCATTTAAATTGTGACATCTGTTATACCAGACTAGACCGGAGAACAAGGTAGAGGGTTATGTCAGCCTGTTCTGAAGCTTAAATCAGTGAATGCTACAGGTTGCTTAGCAGCCGTAGGGCAAATTTCCACAAATAATATGGAAATCTTTAGCAAAATTAGAAAAAAAAAATAATCTGAGAAAAAACATTAACAAAACTCATGGTAAAATTCAACACATTGCAACTAAGGATTTTAGCCTGACTTACAAGCCAGGGGGAAAGTACAAATGAAACTAAGTTGTGTATTTGGAAATTACTTGAAACTGTGAAAGCCTTCTTTCTATCAAAGATGGTAAAATTCAGAGATGAGCGGTACCTTATGAATTTCCATATATATTTCCATATATTCCACTATAGAATAGAATAGAGCTATAGTAACCAGGTCTCCAAAGCCTCATGCTCTTGCAAACATCATGTATTTGTGTTTGCATGGAGAATGCTGTTTTATAAAGTACACTGGCTTGGGCTTTCAGGCACCTTCAACTTGTGCACCACCTTCTTGCTTCTAACATGGTAATTTGGGTTTCTAGTTCACACCAGCTCTCTTGGGTGTAACATAGGTGGTCTTTAAAAGCTTTCTATTGACACAACTTCCATTTTCTTTCTCTGTGCATTCTCAGGACTGTTAGCAGTCATTTTAGTTTGTTTCTTATTTCAGCTGTCAGCTTGACATTTTATTTACAAAAATATAAAAAGGTCCAAAGTTTCTAAATATTCTATCCTTCTTTCAATAAATGTAACAAGTACCAGTATATTTAGAAAAATCACGTTTGGTGACAGACTCTTTCATCTCTCTTTACTGTAATAGTTCCTTTTCCAGAAAAAACTTAATTACTTCAAGAGCAATTTATTTAATTATCATGTGGGAGACTTCAAAGGTTGGATTGAAATAGTGAGATCACCCTGGTTTTTGAAAAGAACATTTTGGTAGAAAATATGCTGAGTATAAAAGTATATTTAATGTGAAAAAAAATTTACTAATCCTATTATTTTGTCTCGAAGCCTTCAGTCATATATATATATGTACACCCATATATGTATATATGTACGTATGTTAATTATTTTTATCATTGTTATTGGCCTCTCTTTTTCTTCTACAAATACAAATTCTTTCTTCTGTACTTGCTTCATATTATGGTCATTCCATCCAAAAATTACACTGTTGTTCTCAATGTACCAGTTCTACCAAGTACCAGGTTGTTTTCCTCTTTGTTTTTCACAAGCTCATTTTTGAGTAACACTTCGCTTTCTTCATTAGGGAGAAAACTGTCTGTTACTAATTTTGAAGCTAAGGGTCTACCTGATAGGACACACATTTGTTCACACTCAGTTACTTTTATACTATCCCATTAGTTAAAAAGACCATTGTCAATCTAAGATGCAGAAATCTAAGACTGCTGATCTAAGATGCAGAGATACGCCACGAGTCCTGATTATTGCACTCTTAAGGTCAGGGATTGGCCTTGACAACAAGGAAATGGTGGCAAAAGATAATTTATATCTCCAAAACATATAATGCACTTCCAAAATATAGCAAATTACAGCTGATACATAGCTTTACCTACGAATAGCACTAATCTAATTAAACAAATGCCCCTTTTTACTAATTTCCCATGAACAGCTTTCTGTGAAACAACACTTTCTGAAACTAGGGCTTTTACAGAAATTGTGCTTAAGTATCCAATTGTATCACCTCAGCACATCTTGTTGCATTTTTGGTTTTGTATCTTAATTTTTGGAAATTATGTCTTAGTCCTTATAGCTTTGGATCACTGAATACAGATAGTTTCTCTGATTTTGCTCAGAGCTTGTCAGGCTGCACAGGAAACCAAAGGGTCCTCCCTGACTCAATGGGCAGTGGGGAGCTCAGCCAGCTGTGCCTGCCCCTTCATCCTTATGCCCAAAACTCAGGCACTCTTAACTCCATAACTAATATGGTCCAATATTTATTATATCATTAAAAACCTATTCATTTCCTTGTCTGACAATAAAATTATTGTAAGATAATTCATCTTTTCAGCTAATTCTAATTGCAGCTAAAATCTCATTTGGACTGGGAGTTTGCTATATTGATACTTCTACAAAATATTTCAGGACATAATAGTCCATTATTATATTGCTACACTGTGCTTTTAACTGTTTTCTGCCAAGTGTATTGCTGAGAACAATTGTTATATTAATGTATCATCCAGAAGTTATGGCCTAGACAAATCAGAAAAATTGTTTAGTCTATTATAATTTGGCATATGGTCATTTAATAGCACACAGGAAATCATCATGAATGTTTGGAATTGTTTTTCTATAAATATAATGAAAGAAATTTAAAATTGGCTAGACTTCACTTCTGTGACCGCTCTTGACACTGAAATATTCTTTGCTGTCTCTTTATTTTTGTCTATTAGTTATCTATGAACAGTCATTCCGATTCGTGTGTGAGGTTTTGTAGAGCAGACTGACTTTTCAGCTTATCCTTTTAGCATAGAGATAACCCCATAACACCACCTCTCCAGTGTGCTGTATGTTTAGTGTCCACATTTTGTGGTCTCTCAGTAAGGCTGTGTGAGGACAGTGGCATTGATGCTTTGTGGAGCTATCAAGACCCTGGCTCTACTCCATGACATAGTCAGTGAGCATGGTTATATAATTTTTCAAGTTTATGATAGATGTGTTCTTAATTAGTTGTATAGAATGCTTCCATTAGGAATACTGATGGATTTTATTTTCTAATGGTAGAATGGACTTTTCCTGTTACTTTCACTTCCAGAACTAAGTAGCAACTACAAGTACAAAACCTAGAAATATTATCTATGAAGCTGGAAGTGCCCTGAAGGAACATTCTCAGAATGATATAGGGAGATAACCTATTTCCATGCAAACATTTTGTGTATACACCTCACCATGTATGTTATTTTTCAAAGTGTGGACTAGATACTGTTTTAACATTTCTCAGTCCTGCATACCTCTTCTGATCAACTGGTCAGAATTAGGGAAGCACATTGCATTCATGTACCTCTGTGAGAGAGTTTGATCTTGCATGGTTGCTGGTTAACTCTTGCTTTCTCTTTATCCTTGATAGAGCTATTATTCAGTACCACAATTGACATTTGTTTGTATGAAGTTAAAATATGTTAATGGCATTCTTCCTTTTGAGAAAAAGTCCATCTTAGTTCAAACCTGGCATCCACTACACTTGAGGAAGTAGGAAGCAGGTTTTCTTAAATATTTTTAGCAAAAGTTAGGAATTAAAAATTAAATGTTGTGCAATTCTGAACAACAAAGGAAAAGGATCATGATACTGCAGTTTGGCCACATGTCCACTGAGAATTGCTTTGCTGTCTTTAAGGAATACAATCTATGTGCATAAATAACAATAATATTGAGGATATCTCTAAAATATCAATTTCTTTAAAAAGACTAGAATATTCACAGCTAATGATTCTGACAGTTCACTGTCTGTGTAATATTGTGAAGTGCCTGAACGAAAAAGCTGCACACAGAGAATTTACAGATGCTCAGCAGTCCAGTCAGCTGTGGCAATTGCTGTCCTCAGATCTGTATTCCATGCTTACAGGATTACAAGGTATTTTTCTATAAGATAAAAGGAAATGCTTTATAGATTGTGTAGTTTCCATATTTTCTGCTTGAAGAAGTAGGAAACTATAGGCTTTCAACAACTGAGTTAATGTTAAAATGTTTGAAAGGTTTTAGTAGCCTGTTTTGGAAGAAAAAAAAAAAAAAAAAAAAAAAGAGAGAGACTTCTTTCTTGTTTATTTTAGCTTTAATTTAATAACATCTTGTGCACCTTGCACTTAAGGAAGAAAGTAGTTTACAGCCAAACTGTAGATGTTTTGAATTTAAGTAATTTCATAGACTTTAGTGGAACCCTGTTGATTTATTCTGTTACCTTTTCTCATGCCAATAGGAGTTAGGCTTACTTCTGTGGCAACTGCTATGTAACTGAACAGGGAGTATAAACCTCAGGAAGGGAGACAGAGACAGGGGCACAAGGAGGCCTTATTGCCTGCAGCTCTAGTTTTAATTGCAGCCTATATAGCAGTAGGTCACTTACTAAATAGGTAAGTTGGTATTACTAGCATAGAGTCCTTTCACATTATAAGTCAAAACAGAAGCAATTACCATAAACAGCCTTAGTGAATTTTTTTTTTAAGCCTGAGTAGTAGATGAGAAATAATAATTTTCTTACTCTCGAGAACATATAGCCTTATTGCTTCCTCTACAAAAGGTAGCAAACAATTTTTGCTTTAAATCACTATTAGTAAATTAAGCATGGATTAATATTTTGTTTCCAGCACTTCACACTTGAGTAGCTGACAATAAGCAGCAGATGTATCAGCTTGGCTCTTCCTTTATTGTTAAGCATCTTTATAAAGTGTTTACTGATTTACATAACAGCATTGAGAAGTTTGGGAATAATGGTGATATTTGTTTACTTATTTTTATTTTTGAAATCATTATGTGATGTTATTGAAGAATAACTGTCAGTGAGTTTAATTTTCAGATGCATCCAAAATGTATTCATGCAAGTGTTTTACCTTTTTTTTTACAGCAGGATTAAAAATGCTCAGTTATCTAAATGTAACTTCCTATTTAATTTCTGTTTGGAACATGTAAATACCGTTTAACATTCCAGGAGCCCAAGTACCTCTAACTGCCGCACAGGAGTAACATGCTATTGATCCCTATAGCAAGTGTACTTGTCCAGTATAATTAGCTATGCTGGGCATGGCATTGAAGACTTTTTGTCTCAAAGGACATTCCGCAGCAAACTACATCTGTAACAGCAATATCACTGATTAACAGAATGCAGTTATGATGCTGAGTGAGCTAGCCTTACTGTGTAGAATTTGATTACATCAATACATTTCTGTAGACAAAGCAGCCAAAACAGGTAACCTCAGAGCCTTGCTTGCTAAATTTACGGCTGCCAAAAAATGTTAAGTCTTTGTGAATTTACTAAACAGGACAGAATAACTTAACTTTAACTTTCATAAAGTTAAATGATAGGGAAGCTTGGTAAGAAAATCTTGCATACCGGGGGCTCCAATTTTATTTTTTTCTATGCAAACTGGGGGGAGGGGAAGTATCCTTTCTTATTTGAATTAACCATTATCACAGAAAATCACTATGCTAACTAATGTTGAAATGCTTTTCCTATTTAAGCTGCTTCCAAAAAAGGTTAAATCTCAGGTTTCGGGTCCTTTAATTCCTACCTTGTTTTTACACCTCAACAAAATGGAGATATGAAATACGCTATAAAACCACAGACCTAATGCTACAAATTTCATAGGTGTTTACTGTGTCAGGATAAAAACATTTTTCTAACCAAATTAATAGAGATTGTTTTGCTTTTTTTTTGTGTTTTCTATGCTGGTGTGAGTCATCTGTACTGTAACATGATCTGACAATAGTAAAAAATAAAATGGATACAACAAATATTTTACTTATTAAATATGCTTAGCAAATCCAGATTAGCTTTGCATCTATATGTGTGACTTTTATTTAATTCCTTATCCTATAGCTGTTGTGGTGTTGTAATTGAAGGGGTTTCAGTTTTCAATAAAATAAAAAATTATTTTTTTAGAAAATAAAAACAAATTTTTCATTCCTTAATTATGAATGAATTACTTATAAATCCTTGTCTGTCCATGTTGTGTGTGTATATTTATGTAAGTGTGCAAGGGGACTTGGGTGGGAGGACATGACTGCTCAGGATTTGAGAAAGTCATCCTGAGATAAGTGGGTTTGGTACTAGTGAGATGTTGTCTGTTGTTGGAGTTATAGAATGTGAGGTAGATTCAAGCTTTTCACTATATTCATATTTTTTTTTTTCTGCTACAAATACTATGAATAAGATCTAATTTCTCATGAACATTATTCTTTTTTAAAGAAGATGGTAACATATATTTATACTTATTCTGGTATGAATATAACTGAGCATTTTATTAGAATCTTGCAGAACAGTAAAGTGAATCATACTGAAAGCTGAAACAAACATTGTAGGAACCTTGTAAAAATTGGCTATTGTGTAAAGATTGAAGGAAGATATATTGGAAACTTCAGGAATAAGTCAAAATGGCCTTCACGATGGATTGTTAGCTGCTGGAGGTATAGAACTTAGTTCAGGTTTCACTGTATTATGTAACTTCTGCTTCAAATTTTAATTGTGACCTGGTGTTTTAAGAATTATTAGAAAATAAGAAATCAGTATAATTCTGGTTATTTAAATCACAGGGAAAGTAGGAATAAATAGCTAAATCAATTGTTACATTATCAAAAGTAGCTAAATATGTTTTTATTTGGTTTGGGTATTTATCGTCACCAGCCTAAAACCAGCTTTGTTGAATTGATCCTCAGAAGGGAGGTAGAAGGACTACTTCAGTGGTCTAAATCCAAAATGTAGGTCCTGGAAGTTCTCTCAGCCACTGCTTCTGCCTAGAAAAATATAGGTATTTTTTTCAGTATGAAAATCTGTCAGTCATGAAAAAGCTTTTCCAGGCATGTGTAGAGAAATATTCTATTGTTGATAAGCAAGTATCTTTATATTTTTATTATATCTTAACCTGTGGTTTAACATCTTATGTCTAAGCTCCAAAGAGGGTTTAGATATAAATTAGGTATTTCTACAGCTACCTTGCATCTTGGTCTAAATCCATTTGGAAGCATCATGAAAGAATATGATTTTCTATATTTCAACTTCCAAATTAAGTGCCCTCACCAGCAGGTCAGGAGATTTTACAAGGTGGCAGTTACATGTAACAAAACACCAAATGAGCGCATTACTCAGTAGTTCATAATTACTCATTATTTCTTCTTATTCTAGTTTCATTTTGCTTAACAAAAAAAATATTACACCACAAAAACATATAAAAACTGACCATCTTCTCTATTTTACTTTCTTTCAGGAATTAAGTTGGGAAGCTGCAGAGTATTAAAGTGATGTGTTTAATGTGTGGTGGTGTCCTATGTGTAGAACATTTTATGTGAAACTTTTCAGTAGCCCCAAACTTTTTTGACTTCCAAGGTGGAAGGGGTAGATTCTTGGATACTCCTGTGCCTACAAAATAACCAAAAATGAAGGAGGACAATTGTTTACACGCCGTTCTTATCTGCCTGGGCATGCTGTATTACAGCCATGTGGTAACTACAGAAAAACTGAACCACACAAGGCCATCACTTCATGGTCACCATGAAAAAGGAAAAGAAGGGCAAGTTCTGCATCGTTCAAAAAGAGGTTGGGTGTGGAATCAGTTCTTTGTTATAGAAGAGTATACAGGACCAGACCCTGTACTGGTAGGAAGGGTAAGAAATAATTTCTTTTTCATTCACTGATTAATATAGTTTATGTATATTATTATTTTGAGAGCTGAGTTTTGTTGTTTTTTTCTTGACATCGCTTTTCTGTTATATTAGCTGCTTCTTCAGCAGCTACTTACTCACCTAGAGTTAATAGTTTCATTGTAGCTCAGTTAAGGTGCTAAGCAAAATACTACTTAAGTGAATACAAATTTTTCCACTGACCTCATCAGACTTTGAATGAAGGTGTACAAGCTGTTATTTAACACAACAGCAAAAATGACAGCAACTACTTGAGCAACAGTATGTCTCAAGAATACCTGCTATCATTCTTGGGTCTTAAAATAGTTATTATAAATTCAATGTCTATCCCAGCAGCTTAGTAAAAGTGTACAACTCAGTAAGTACCTCTTCATTATTTCATTTTCAAGTTATCAGTAAAATTAAATATATGAGGGGTATGTATAGAGGGAGATATGTATGTACAACATACATGTCTATTTGAATACATCCTGGACTAAATTTTTTATTCTATTATTGTCTAACACTAACATAGTATAAATACATAAGTAAAACAGTATAGTTTCCAGTTTATAAATGGTTAGGAAAACTGTGTTGACTTAACCCCAGCACAGAAAAAGTGGAGAACACAATCAATGGCAGCATACACCAAGCTGGATATTCTGGTTTAAAAGATGGTTAGTATTGTGCAATTTGTAGATGTCGATATACAATAAATAAATCTGTCATTTGGCTCAATGTTTCCCTTGTTCATCAGTGTGAATTGTGCATTGGTTGCAAAAGTAAGAATGTTTAGTAAGCACTTGCTACTCCTTTTATATTAAAAAGGTTGTAATTAAAAACTAGTTGACAATCACTGGTTTGCTTTCTTTATCTCCGATTTCTCACATAACAGCTTTTTACATGCAACCTAGTAGAATATGATTAGTATGAATTGTACAAAATATTTGTAAAAATAACTCTTACTTCAAATGTCATTTGAATAAAAAAAAAACAAACTATCTTCTCATATATTCTCTTTCTTAAATCTTAAATCTTGAGTCTTGATAGCACATTGTGTGTGGTACCATGCAGGTCTTTGCAGGCAGCTTCTCTGAACACAGAGCAGATATGTTCACAGCATGTGCCCAAGTATGAATTATTGTCTGATGTAAGACAAGATTTTTGAAAACTATGATATGATAGTAACTTCATGAACCTTTTTTGTTTCATAAGCATATACATGAAATCTCTATCATCTTGTTAAGGTATGTCCCTTTCTTGTTTTGTAGCTTCATTCAGATATTGATTCTGGAGATGGAAACATTAAATACATTCTCTCAGGTGAAGGAGCAGGAATCATTTTTGTTATTGATGACAAATCAGGGAACATCCATGCAACGAAGACACTGGACCGGGAGGAGAGAGCTCAGTACACTCTCACGGCACAAGCTGTAGACAGGAACACTAACAGACCTTTGGAACCACCTTCTGAATTCATTGTTAAAGTTCAAGATATAAATGACAACCCGCCTGAGTTTCTTCATGAAAACTACCATGCCAATGTGCCAGAGAGATCAAATGTAGGTAAGTACTCATAAATGTACTTTAATTCCTGCCCATGTGGAAGATGTTGCATTGTCAGTACACCTTGGCTTTACTTATTTTTTGTTGCCTAGAATTTTGAGAAGTAAAATGTACTTTATGCTCAGCCAATGACTCAGTCAATTTATCTAATTTGCTGACCAAATCAAACCATGCATAGCTACTAACTGTCATGATTGAAGTGTCTCTAGATGGCTCCTAGAAGAGGACTAGTTCATCCTAGGAAGGAACGTGAAGGTCTCCTGAAATTTATGGAGTGTGAATGCTCTGGGGTAAACATCAAGATCATTCCTTTGGCAGAGCTGTGTAATAAAGCTAATGAGTTACTGCCACACTATCTATTCCATTTTCATATCAGGTTTGAGCTTGTGTCTATCTTAGACATTTCTACAGGACTGACTTCTCTAAATTATGGAAGAAAATGTAAAAAGAAAACTGTTGTTTGGCTAATGACAAAAGCAATATAGCGCTTAAACTACTGAGGACAAAAAATATGATGGTACAAAATGACTGCAGACTTTTATATCCTTACTGTTTAGAACATGAATCTACATCACAGCTGGTGACGAATGTTTTTGTATGAATCTATTCTGTTGTATATAAATTGCCAAGGTTTTTTTTTTTTTCTTTTCCTTTACCAAACCTGGAAATAGAAACGTTAAGAAATAGTTATGCTGTATGAGTGAAAGCATCTCTACATGGTTCTTACAGATGCATTTGCTTCTGACTGTATTCCTTTTGTGCTTGCTTTCCATTTTTAGGTACATCAGTTATTCAGGTAACAGCTTCAGATGCTGATGATCCTACCTATGGGAACAGTGCCAAATTGGTTTACAGTATTCTTGAAGGTCAGCCGTACTTCTCAGTGGAAGCTCAAACAGGTATTATTGAGCAGTTTATTTGATTAGGACCTCACAGCTGAAATACATTAAAGTGAAGAACTAAATATATTGACTGGGGCAGTACAGTTGGGTATATCTACTGATGTGTTTGAGCAAAGCTTCCTTCATTCTCTCTTGATTCTCAGTAAGCTCTTTTGCAGGTTAGTCCCCTGACATTTGGTAGAGCTTCTGTGTACACTATACTAGAAGGATGATACTATTTCTTTTATGGCATGATATGGTATGATAGAGATGGCAGTTACTGTGATGAACTGTAGTTCTCCATATTGCTCTATGTTCAACTGTGCTGAATATTTGGGCTACTTTCGTTGCATAGAATGATGCACAGTGTAGGAAAAACAGAATCTGCGCCATCAGTGCAATTTTTACTGTATTTTAATGCAAGTTAAAAATGCAGTATCCAATTTTTTATGATGTGAAACTGTGAAAATTTTATGTGCCATATTTTCTTTGTATCTATAGGAATTATCCGAACTGCCCTTCCAAATATGGACAGAGAAGCTAAGGAAGAGTATCATGTTGTAATACAGGCAAAAGATATGGGAGGACACATGGGAGGACTCTCAGGGACAACCAAAGTGACAATTACACTTACAGATGTCAATGACAACCCACCAAAGTTCCCACAGAGTAAGTAACAATGAAATCTGTACTCACATTTACTACTAATACCCATATTTATATAATATCAGATATATTCAAAACTTCAAAGAGTAGTAATTGATGGATTATCACAGTGCACATCTTAAAAGAGAAATACTATTCACACAGTTTTACTAGTAACATATAGAGCTTTAGTATCTGGATTATTAGATTGTGTTGCAAAGCAAGACATTTTTTAAGGTCAAGGTTAGATTGTAAAAATTCCTAACCCTGCATTTCATTTTTGGAACTACTGGAATGGGATATATTACAAATATATCTATGATATGATACGGACTTCTCGGTTAATGGAGAAAAAAGAGCCAGTTCTTGAAGGCTTCCTGTGTGTTAAGCCAAATTGGTCAAAAATGCTAGAAAATTGATATAGAAAATAGAAATATGCCAGCAATGTTGGCATAAGCTGGTTTACTTCCTTTCCCATTTTCACAGTCATAGTGTGGATGTAAAAGACACCTTATAAAAGCAAGTGGTGTTTACTTCTCCGCTTAGACCACAGGAACGTTAAGAACTAATTGTGAGGAAATAGGAGGAAGTTAAAATAAAAATCCCTGCATTTATCATGTAGGAACAGGTTCTTCTGTGTTGAGAGCATTGTAGTATGCCATAGTCACATTGTGTGCATGCAGTAGAAAGCTCTCCAGTTAGTTATGGTGGTTGAAGGACATCTTCAAGTTTGTAGCTATTTACAAGCACAGTTATGTCTACCATGACCCTCCAGTTATGTGACTTGACCTACCATGTTTTGGTTATTCCTATGATACCATAACTTTCTGACTGGGCATGGAGCTCCAGTTCTCCAGACTGCGTGCATTAGTCTACATACACTTTAGATGGCTGGTCTTTTGATTCTCATTTAGGGAGACAGCTGAGGCACATATTACACTACTAGGGTTGGCCTGATTTATTCCCCAGTTGATTGTAGTGGTGATGGTGATGGAGTGGGCATTGCCATTGCGGATCCCTCCCCACTGACTCCTCATTGTCATTACAGGGATAGGGCTGTGCTGATTCACATAAACTTTGCTCTCTTTTGGATTTTCACAGAATTACAGAATCAATATGGTTGGAAAAAGACCTTTAAGATCATAAAGTCCAACCATTCTCTACCTCTACTAGGGCCACTACTACACCATATCCTTAAGCACCATATCTAGACAGCTCTTAAATACATACAAGGATGGCATTTCAACCACTTCCCTGGGAAGCCTATTCCAATTTTTGATAATCCTTTTGGTATAGAAGTTTTTCCTAATGTCCAACCTCAGCATCCTTTGGCATAAGCTGATGTCATTTCCTCTTGTTCTATCCATTCTGACTTGTGAGAAGAGACCAACATCCAGCTCACTACAACGTCCTTTCAGGTAGTTGTAGAGAGCAATAAGGTCTCCCTCCCCTCAGCCTTCTTTTCTTCAAACTAAACAACTCCAGCTCCCTCAGCTTCTCCTCATAAGACTTATTCTCCAGCCCTTCACCAGCTTCATTGCCCTTCTCTGAACCTGCTCCAGCACCCCGATGTCTTTCTTATACTGTGGTGCCTAAAACTGAACATAGTACTTGAGCTGTGGCCTCACCAGTGAGTACAGTGGGACAATCACTTTTCTAGTCCTGATGGCCACACTATTCCTGATACAGGCCAGGATGCTATTGGCCTTCTTGGTCACCTGGGCACACTGCTGGCTCATGTTCAGCCAAATGTCAATCAACACACTTGGGTCCCTTTCTGCTGAGCAGCTTTTCAGACACTTAGCCCTAAGCATGTAATGTTGCGGGGGGTTGTTGTGACACAAGTGCGGGACTTGGCCTTGTTGAAGCCCATATGACTGGCCTCAGCCCATTGATCTAGCCTATCCAGGTCCCCCTGAAGACCTTTCCTAACCTCAATAGTCCCACCTAACGTGGTGTTATCTGCAGACAACAACTCCTCACAGTCATTGATGAAGATATTAAGCAGGAGTAGCTCCAGCACTGAGCCCTGGGGAATACTGCTTGTGACCAACTGCAAACCAGATTTACATCCTTTCACTACCATGCTCTGGGCATAGACATCCAGCCAGTCTTTGATCCAGCACAGTGTATGCCCGCCCAGGCTTAGGGCAAACAGTTTCTTCATGAGGCTGCTGTGGGGAACAGTCCTTCATTTTAAAGCCCGCCTCACCAAGTTGAGCAACCTGCTGCCAAAGATTCCCCTGCCTCTTTTAGACAGGTGGATTCCATCCCTTCTTAGCAGGTTATAGTCCTCATAGAAGGTCCTGTTATTGAGAAAGCCAAACCCTTTGTGTTGTCACCAGCCACGTAGCCAGAATTTGGTCTGTATTATGCGTCTATTCCTGTCTGCCCCCAATCCTTGAACTGGTTTTATGGAAGAAAAGATAATCTGGGCACCAAAATTCTTCACTTTCTCCCCCAAAGCATTATAGTCTTCGTTGATTCTGCCTGAATCAATTGGGCTTACGGTGTTGTTCGTGCCTACATGAAAAAGTAACAGTGGATAGTAGTCTGTGCTCTTAACAAGTTGTGGCACCCTCTTGGTAACATCACATATCTTAGCTCAGGAAAGCAGCATACCTCACATGACTCCCTGTCAGGTTGGCAGATGGGTGCTTCTGACATGATAGATTTTTCTCTACAAATTCAAGCCACTTAACTGATTGTTTTGGGAGAATAGTTAAAATTATCAGAAATGCCTAATAGCAGAATTTGGAATGCTTTGTAACTCAAATGTAGGATTTGACCTGTTTTATATAAACAACAAAGTGTTTTGGTGGATTTTTTTTTTTATTTTTTTTTTTTTTCATTACTCAAACCCTAATGAGTTATGTGCTTAAATTTTGGGCTATGACCAGAGTTAATGACCTATTTCAATCACATGTACCAATTTGTTTTATGCGTAATGAGCCAAATCCCTGCCTGGTGTAAGTCTCCTGGTGATCCTAAGGTGCTCCTGTACCAACAAAGAGCAATTATGAAGAGGGGAATAAATTAGATTATTTTATTTTCTTGTGCTTTCTTTCCTTCAAATTTATTAATGCTGATGATTATGCTCACATAGATTTGTACATTTAGGATCAAGTAGTGTTATCTGAACTCTGAAGTCTTACAAGTTAAATGTATAACTATGCAGATAGAGAGCAGACTGCATGCTTAAGGCAAATGTGGTTTTGCTTTTACCAGGTGTGTACCAGATGTCAGTGTCAGAAGCAGCTATCCCAGGAGAGGAAGTAGGAAGAGTGAAGGCCAAAGATCCAGATATTGGGGAAAATGGCTTAGTAGCTTACAGTATCATTGATGGAGATGGCATGGATATGTTTGAAATTACAACAGATTATGAGACTCAGGAAGGTGTTGTAAAGCTTAAGAAGGTGAGTAATACCTACTAATGTGTAATATTCTTTATCGCTGACAGAATATTTGATAATAATGGATTGCCACATAAGCTAAAATATCAGTAAATGCAATTTCACTTTATTTGTTTCTAAAGCTGTGATTAACTCTTAATATTCGTTTCCCCATTAGCTGAATTGGAATGGAAGAAAATAGCCAAGAAGAGTTACATAAATACTGTACAGTGGATTAATTGCTCAAACTAAATGAATTCATAATAAAAAGTCACGGTAAAATACAATGCCATCAGCTTCATTGTTAATGAAGTTCTGCCTAGTGCTGATAAGTAGCAGACATTCACTGTTGCTTTATGTTCGGTCTGAATAGCCTCATGCCCTATAGTTTGAATTCTTCAGCTGTGCATTGTCCACAATATTGTTCTGAAGGAGTCACAGACTATGCGAAAAGCAGCAAAAATATTGACGTGATTTCATATACAATTTCTCAGTGTGATCTTTAAAAGTGTCTGGGTCTCAGAAAGAGACCCAGAGGTCTCCTTTGGTCAAAACTGTGCTGTGGTTCAATTACTTTATCTGTTCTAGAGGTGGAAGTGTATTTTTTTGTGTATTTTAAAATGTGGGTGAACTGTCACACCATTCAGTCTATGGTGTTAGCATACCTTGTGAATTGTGGTTGGCACCCACATGATTGTTTTGAGGCTACCAATACTGCAAGACTGCAGCTATTTCATGTCAATGACAGTGCAGATATTCTGTGACTTTGATCAAGCTCCCAAAAGGACTTACATCATGGGGCATTCATCTCCCCCTTGTGAAGTGTAATGAGATCCATGGATGGAAAGAACTGCAGAAATGAAAGCACTGCAAACCATCTTCATATTTCCCCTATTACTTAAATTATTTAACTTCTCTGTGTCCTATCTCATGGTGCACCCAGTAGCAATTCAAGCCACAATCTCTAAAAGAATACCTTCCAACTTGTGATAGACCAATCCTGGCATTTTGTGAGAAACCCTTTCATATCCATTGCTCTTCTGTACTACCTGGAAGGCTGCATAAAGGAAAAGTTACTTTTCCCAGTAAAGACGATTTCCTGAGTGATATAGCAAGCAAAGAGCAAGACAATGACTCTGTTGTGATATTTTGAATGCCTTTCTGTGCTGCTCCATACATAGAATGTAGCTCCTTCCATTTGAGTCGTTATGTTTTTAAATACACACATTTCAGTCCAAGCTTGTTGACAGATGCTCACGTTTGTTTTATGTCATTGAATACTAAGGGACTGCTTACTGCTTTTACACTCTAGTTTTTCTAACTGTAGAATGTATTGTCTTCTTGTTTATCACAGCTCTTAGATTTTGAAAACAAAAAGTCTTACAGTCTGAAGGTAGAGGCAGCTAATGTACATATTGATCCTAAGTTCATCAGCAATGGGCCATTCAAGGACACAGTAACAGTGAAGATATCAGTGGAAGATGCTGATGAACCACCAGTATTTTTAAAGCCAAGTTACATTTTTGAAGTACAAGAAAATGCAGCATCTGGTACTGTGGTTGGAAAAGTACATGCCAAAGACCCTGATGCTGCAAACAGCGCTATAAGGTATGCTTCATTAGAGAAGACAGTTTCTTTCTAAGCATTAGCTTTTAGGATTCTTATGCAAGTTGTGCAAGCACAGTAATATTCTAAATTAACACAGAATATTAGTAACTTTAACTACACAGCATTGTTTTTATGTCTTGTTCCATAAGCTACTAGTTTCTTAAAGCCTGTATCACTACAAAAGCTATGTCTAACTAAGATACACTTATGAACATCTGGGTATGATCAATTAACATTCTGAGTAATCCAAATAACAGAAATAACAGAAATAACAGAAGTCTTAAAAGATCTTAATGGCTCGTCTGAAACAGAAGAAAAAATAAATATCTCGGTAGATATTTTAATCATGTTTTATAAGAGAGTAAAATAAACAATATTTGGGGGTTTTAATGTAGACACTTCAAAGACAAAAAATTTTCAATTACTACAAATATTCTGCTGTAATATTTTTTATAAATGCACAAACCAAACAGGTGAATCTCCTTTTAAAAGAATGTGTATCATCCCTTTAACAGTGATATTAAGCATAGCAATATGTGTACTACTTAAAAGTATTTAAAAATAATAATAATATAGAACAAATTTGGATGCACAAAACTACAAATCCCTTCTTTTATCTAATTACTGACTTTAAATTTTCTTTAGATATTCCATTGATCGTCACACTGACCTTGAAAGATATTTTATTATTAATGCAGAAGATGGCAATATCAAGACAATAAAAGCTTTGGATAGGGAAGAAATTGCTTGGCATAATATATCTGTCTTTGCAGTTGAAGTCCGTAAGTATTTTACTGAGGTATTTTATAATCAATTATATAAATTCTGTAGTCTTTTAATTGTCAAAGTTTGATATGCTGCACTAAATCTCCATGGAAATACTTTAGCCTATTTAATTTTTACCTGAATACAGCTGGGATATGGTTTCTATTCAGGGTTTTTCCTAGTTCTATATCATTTTGGTTTTGCTTACTCCCATAGACAAACAACACCAGGAAGCCAGAGTTCCAGTTGCAATTAAAGTTGTTGATGTCAATGACAATGCTCCAAAATTTGCAGCAGCCTATGAAGCATTTGTCTGTGAGAATGCTAGAAGCAATCAGGTATGCTTGTGCCCACCACATTCCTGCACATCAATTTCTTTCTTTGGGATGTTTTTCTAGGTTTGTGCTGGCAGCTTAAATAAGTGTAAGTAAACAAAAATTTATTTTGAAATTTTGGTCAAAAATGCCTAGAGCACACAGAAAAACACAATACTGTGTTTTTATTTTGAACTGATATATGGCTATGACTGATACTGACTAAGTACCCATCATCACATGGGCAACAAAGCTGGCCTGGAGCAGGTCGCCCAGTTGTCAGCCTATTTGGTTATTAAAGAAATACTCAGGGTCTCATCGGAAGACTTGTGCAGTGCTTGTAGAGTTTACTGTACAGATTTAGCCCTGAACAATCTTTGAGGGAAAAGGGTTAATATCATTCAGAAATATGTCTCTACACATTATTAGTGTATCAGTTTAAAAAGAACATTGTGCTACATCCTTCTAAGCTGCTGAATTTTCTGCTAAATTTTTAGCCTATTAAGTTATTATTAGCACATATTTGTATTTAAGAATATATATAGGTGTACACTTCTACATCTATAATTCTGTGTTGAATACATGTAATAGCAAATAAAGGTTGCCTGTTTTAGTTTTGAGTCTGCTCTGTGCTTATAATTGCATACATTTGTTGAGATACTCAAGGAGTTTTTGCTATTTCAAAATTATTTGTATTCAAGAGATTTCTCAGAATGCTGTCTATATATGATGTACCCAGAGAAGGATTGTTTACAGAGTACTTTTCTTTTACAGCAATTTATTACAATTAGTGCTGATGACAAGGATGACTCAGCCAATGGACCAAGATTTATCTTCAGTTTACCACCTGAAATTATTCATAATCCAAATTTTACACTCAGAGACAATAGAGGTTTGTTTGAAGATTCCCTCTATACTAGAGTCAAAAGAAATGACAAAGTAAAACTAATGGCCAACATAATGTCATGCAACAACATTTTCATTAGTTTTGACATTGTGTCTGTTTTCCAGAGATTTAGGGAAAGAAGGCAGGAAAAATACAGCTGAAATACAAGAATGTGCTTGGAATAATGTAATGCTTGTTAACTCAATTTCATTTTCTTGAATATATAATACCCTACATGAAAAACCCACTGCCATTTTATTTCCCAGGAAGAGGGTAAAAAACATTGACAAAAATATTCATTAAATGTAGTTGCCAAATCTTGATTTAGAGAAAACTTCCTGTTAATCTAAAATCAGCTTAGTCAGGATAAATCATTAGGTTGCTTGTCTTTGTTCACCTCAGTCTGCTTGCTAGTCTTGTAAATTATGGATCACAAGAGACATGGAATATATTCCCAATGAAATAAAATCACTGCCATGCTAACCTTTTGTAGGAAATACAAATGTGGATTTTTGTTGTGAAACATACCCAGATTGGGTGTATCTCAGGATATGAGTATCCTGATCCCTTTCCCAGTTTTCTGTTCATGAATTATTATTTCATTCAGATTGAAGTGAGGGTAATTATCATCAGAGTTCCCAAACAAAATTTCTGTTATTCTTGAAGAATCAAAGTAATACTGTTGCCTAGTGCTTGATATTTGTACATACATAAGCAATTCAAAACCTCCAACGGAGGTGAAGTATTTACTCTTTTTTAAAGTAGTAAACCAGAATTTTTGAAAGATTGATTGATGTATTTTTAGGGAGAAGTAAATAAAAAATTACTATTTGCTTGAGACCCTGAGGCCAAGTTTCTCCTTAAAAGGTATTTTATGGTCACTGTATCAAAACTGAAAATGGATTAGATTTTATAATCTAACAGAGGAAGCATAGGTCAGAACTGAGATGCTCTGATACAGCTACAAGTGTATAGTGTTATGGTTCCTGACTCCAGTCAGTTCCACTAATTCTTCATTGCCATATATAGCAAATTAATTATTTTTTTCTAATGACAAAGTTAACCCAGATAAAAAGAGTTTGTAATTGAAATTAAATCAGTTCAATGTAGTGACTGGACTTGACAATACTGAAAAAGGTTATTTCAACAAGACATTTTAGGGTTGAATAATTTCCTGTCTAGTTTTGTGTTTGGAAAATAGATAGTATAATGAAATCCATCAATTTCCATCCTATCTTTCCCTCATTTTTGTAGAATCTTCATTGTAATGTTGATGTTGGGGTGACAGGTGTTGGGGGGGGTATTAAGTTATGGTAGAAAGAGAAGTAAAAAACGTAAAGTTTTATGTACTTCCCTATGAAAACCAAAACCAAAACGAAAACAACAAAACTCCTAATAGTATGTTAGGGTTTTTTTTCAATTGTAAATCTGAGTAGTCTATACACCACACCACCACTTTCAGGTGGAATTGCTAGTTTCAAAGAAAAATAGCTTTATTAACTGTGGAGGACAGTTAATGATAACTCCAATATTTGGGTCTTTTACAGAACTTTAAAGTGAATACAGTCCTATAATTATCACTTAATAGAATTTCTTTATACCTACTCCTAAAAGTAATCACATATTGAAGTAATCAAAAAAAGGTAATCACATTCTACATCCTATTAATAGCCTACTGTGTTACCAAGTTTTTCAACTGAGACTATCTTCCATAGAAAACATGAGATAATGGCTTATCACATACTGTGATAAAACACTGAATTACTTTTGTGCTGTTTACTTACATTATGCCACGTAAATAAGAGCACTATTTTTGTCCAGGCTCTGTTCAATTTTACTCATATTGAAGTTACAGCTTCAAAAGAACAGTAAAGGCTCAGAATTTTAGAAAATGGATTTCCTTCTTTTAATCTTGCTCTGTCCTAAACTGGAATGCCTTTTACTTAGTCTCACTCACCTTATGTGGACACCTGGCACATAACCAATATTGCTGGAAGGATTGCAACCACCTTGCATTACTGTGCTGCATAAGGACAAATTACACCACAATGGCAAAACTGAGATTTTCTCAAATACTCAAGATAATGCTGCACAAAGACTGAAATTAAGTTTATCAGTCTGCTGAAATCAGTGATTAAAATCTAATTTTTAAATAGCTAGATGTCCTCTGTCTCTCAATTCCAGATCTTTTAATCAAGACATTTTGAAACATACAAACAACAATGTTACAGGATTTTGCCATGGATTATCCATAGTAATTGCCACTGTTTGGTAATGATTTTAGGCAGCTGGACCCCTGAAATTCTTTAGGTTTCTTGCTGAATAAGCACTCACATTCTGATGCAGGTGATAATATTTACACTGCAGTCAGCTTCTTAATCTAGAAGCCTTCTTACACAATTTATATGTTAACGAGCCCCCCAGAAGATAAGATACACTTGCCTTTATGTAGAGGGAAAATTGGAAAATGATCAGTAAGATCACCAGAGAAAATGACAAAAATGAAAGGCCAGGAAGATGACTATAAAGATCACCATGGAATTTTAACTTCTAATTGTGAAGTCTTCATGGAGAGTATAGGTAATCTTCACTTACAACACCTTTGGATATTGGAAATCCCGGACTATAATATCTGGAAAAATGAGTGTGTATTTTTCTAGATGGTGTTGAGAAGGCTATTTTCTTTCTTCTGTCTTGTGTTAACCCCCATTGTGTTCAGTAAGACTGTCAGTCAGGTAGCTCTCATATGTCTTAAGTAGTAGTTTTAAGCTGGTATTGACATTAAATTTACGTTTCTTGGTGTAAAAAATGTCTTTATACCTGGATTATAGTTATATTTCTGGGACTTAAAAATAATGAAAAATAGTTTAAAAAAATTACCTTTTACGGTTGATGTATGGTAGTCCTTTTTAAACTTAGCCAGACATGTTGGATCTTTTTTGCAAAAATTATACTAAACTAGAAATCACTTCAAGCTAAAACAGATAAATCCATGATTGGATTAAGTTTAGCCTTACTGTAATGTAACTGACAGCAGTGGTATTGGCCAGTCTATAATAAATGAGTAATTTGTCATACTTTTCTTATTTCTAGTTAGAAATACTATTTAAGCTGCCAAATTCAAGAAAAAGTCAAATAATATAATGTAATTTAAATAACAGGATATAATACTATGATATGTTATATACATAGTCAACAAGCTAATTACACTAATAGATGATATTGCCTGAGTTTCCTTCCATATTCCAGCCGCTAGGCAGTTGTAGCTTAGCCCACTATTAATGTTCATATTTTTTGCTTTGGGAATAATCTGCCTATAGTGATGTTTCATTTAATAGACTAGATCTTTGTTCTGATGTTGAGGAACTGAATTATTAAATGCATTTTAAAGAACTCTGTGGAATAGTTTTATTCTATATCAATATATAGTACTTCAAGTATTGGTTGATAGGTTAATAGATATTAGATGTTACATTTCCATTTATACCAAATTGTTATAAGCCTATTAATTTAAAGTCCTAAAATAAAACTCCTATCACACAAACACTGATATTGCTAAGGTCCTTTTAAAAATTGTGTTACAAAGCCTGCCTGGGAAAATGTTGCATGTAAACATTTAGGAGACTCTGAAAAGAGATGAAGGGCACCTCCAAAATCTGCAAGTAATAAATTATCAGATTTTTTTCAGCTTCTTTCTGTGCTTAGCAAGTATGAACATCATGTAAAGGAAAAGTTAACAAGCCATTTTCTGACTGGACATTATTTTTATGAGACTCCATTAACAAGAAAGACTACAGTTCTGTCAAGCTGAGGTAACCACACTGGGCATTAGGTGTGGTGGGCCTGGCAGGAGAGGTGTAGGTATGGGGAGGTGAATTAATTTGGCATATAACAAACAGATCTAGGATAGTCCTAAAAAAAAAAATAAATCATCCTTTCAGTAGTCATCTGCAGAAGTTACTAGTGGGAGAGTCAGACAAGCAGGGCCCGAGTGTAAACATCCTTCTCATCCCATAAATTGACCTGTGTCCACCAAATTTGGGGACGGTTTCAGACCTTCTCCTACATCAGGAGTACTGCCTGCAACGGTGGTTAATATAAGGCAATAATACTTCTCTTTTGGTATAATTTATTCACAAACTTTCATGGAAATAGCAGTGATTAGATCATTAAGAGAAGTTTTATGATTTGCATTATTAAATTCTGGAATTTATGCTGACTCTTCAACAGGAAAATGATTAATCTTCTGCAGTACCCTAAGGCAATAGTAAAATGGGTACTATTGGAGGTGAATAACCCTCCCGTAATAGATAAAAGACCTTCCTTCCTTCCTTCCTTCCTTCCTTCCTTCCTTCCTTCCTTCCTTCCTTCCTTCCTTCCTTCCTTCCTTCCT